>ML412389.1:10503-41673 GCA_005239525.1 Nicotiana knightiana | reverse complement strand
GTTAATCACAAGTCCCTGTGGGTACGATATCTGGACTTAAAATCTTATATTACTTGTCGACCATGTACACTTGCGTGTGCATTGGGAAATCAACCAACACTAGGAGTGTAGCAACGTGCAGTTTAGGCTCATGCATCAAGGAGCGCCATGACTTGCAGTTTAGGCTCGTTCGAGAAGCGTGGCACTTCAAGGATAATACTTCTTCAAAAACTTGTCATTGATAGAGCCGATTCTCATGCCATCTGCATCAACCAGCTTGTAAGCCCACTTGAGTAAGCTTCTTGTACGACATATGGCCCATCCCATTTTGAAGTGAACTTTCCTACATGTTTATGGGAAGTAATAATGGGTCTTCGTATGGCAAGGACTTGGTCTCATACTTGAAAGGATCTCGGGCGAACTCTTTTATTGAAGGCGCGAGACAATCGAGCTTGATAACATTCAAGACTCTGTTGAGCTTCCAACCTCTACTCATCAAGAGCCTCCAACTCTTCTAATCGAAGTCGAGCATTTTCTTTATCAGTGATCCCTTCTTGAATAGCAAGTCGTAATGCAGGTATTTGACGCTCTAGTGACAAGACGACTTCGACTCCATAAATGAGTGAATAAAGAGTCGCTTGTGTTGGCATGCGGTGAGTTTTCCTATATGCCCATAGAGCTTCTTCCATACGGTCATTCCAATCTCGTTTAGATTTGGAGACGGCTTTCTTTAACAAGTTGCATAGAGTTTTGTTGAATTCCTCAGCTAGACCATTAACGGCAGCATTGTATATCGAAGAGTTACGTTGCTTGAAGCCAAAGAGATCACAAATCTTTTTCATAAACCCATTATCGAATGGATTTCCATTATCTGTTATTATGTAACGAGGAATTCCAAAGCGATAGACTATGTTTACTCGGATGAAGCTTAGCAACATTTTCCTTTTTTACCTCCTTAAGAGCAACAACTTCAGCCCATTTTGAATAGTAGTCAATTGCAGCCAAGATGTATAGGTGCCCACCAGAGGACTTTGGAAGTGGTCCAACAACATCCAATCCCCAAGCATCAAACAGCCAAGATGCAACAGTCGGGTGCAACACTTCAGGAGGTTGATGAATAAAATTAGCATGGAATTGACAAGACTTGCATCTTCGAGCGTAGTCCAAGCAATCTTTTACCATCGTTGGCCAATAATATCCCATCCTTTTTATATGGAAGTGGAGCTTTGGTCCAAACTGGTGTGACCCAAATACCCCAGAATGTGCCTCTTGCAAAGCTTGGAGTGCTTCTTCTTCCCCTAAGCATCTCAAGAGTATTTTCCTGAATGACCTTCGGTATAGAGTATCTTTGTAGTAAAGGAAGTGAGGTGCACGACGACGGATTTTAGTCCTTCTCCTCAGATTTTCTAGAAGTATCCCATAGCATAAATAGTCGATAATGGGTTGTCGACATTCTTATTTCTCAACTTCAGAAACAGCGACAAGATGCTTGAGTTTATTTTCTTCACCTTTAGCCTCATTTGGAAGCGGTACTACCCATTTTTGGCAGACAGTAACTTGTGCTTGATCAGGCAGGGTTAACAATGAAGCTAGGGCAGCTAAAGCATCAGCCTTCTCATTTTCTTTCCTTGGCACATGCTGAATAGTCACATCACCGAGCCGTCCCACTAATTTTTTAGCGTAATCATGATATGGGCGTAGCTCGGGCTTCTTGACCTCGTAACTACCTAAAAGTTGATTGACCACTAACTGGGATTCACCAAAGACTTGCAATTGCAAATGCTTCATATCAACGGCCATTTCAAGCCCAAGTATTAATGCTTGATACTCAACAACATTATTGGAAGAGAGTTGTGTCAAGGTGAAAGAGTAGGGCAAGACTTCACCTTGGGAAGTGACAAATACTATACCAGCACCAACTCCTCCACGATGCGCAACACCATCAAAGTACATCTTCCATGGAGGTTGAACTTCAAGGACCATTGCGTCCTCATCAGGTAGTTCGTCAGTTAGCTCTCAGTCATCAGGTATCGGATGATTTGCCAAGAAGTCTACAAATGCTTGTCCTTTTACATCCTTTTGAGGGATATACAAAATCTCGAATTGTTGAAATTGGAGGTACCATCTCGCTAGTCGATCACTAAGAACAAGTTTTGACATCACGAACTTGATGGGATTTGCTTTAGAAATAAGACGGACACATGAGCTTGAAAGTAGTGCTTCAACTTTTGAATTGAGAAGACTAGCGCCAAACACAACTTTTCAATTGGCGAATAATTCAGCTCGTTTGGTGTCATTATCCTGCTCAAGTAGTAAAGAGAGTTTTCTTTCTCCTCACTATTTTCTTGGGCCAACAGTGCTCCAACAGACCTTTCTTGTGCCGCAATGTATAGTATCAATGGCTTTCCAGGTATATGAGCTGCTAAAACTGGAGGCTTCATCAAGTAGGTTTTGATACTTTTAAGGGCATTGCTACAAGCTTGGTCCCACTTGAAAGGAACGCCTTTCTTCATGAGGCGACTAAATAGTTGGCACCTCCCAGCTAGGTTCGAGATGAATCTTCTAAGGTATGCTAGCTTTCCTTGCAGATTTTTCAATTCATGAATATCCCGAGGCTCAGGCATTTTCAAAATTGCATCTACTTTGGCTTGATCAATTTCAATCCCTTGATGTCGAACAATGAAACCAAGGAACTTTCCGGAAGTAACTCCAAAGGCGCATTTCAATGGATTCATCCTAAGTTGGTACCTCCAGACAAACTCAAACACCATTCTTAAGTCTTTCAAGTGGTCGCCCTTCTCTCTTGATTTTACCACCAAGTCGTCAACATAGCATTCGACATTCTTGTGGAGAAGATCGTCAAAAATGTTCTGCATAGCCCTTTGGTAAGTAGCACTAGCGTTCTTCAAGCCAAAAGACATTACCTTGTAGCAATAAATACCCTTGGGGTTGTGAAATGTAGTAAGCTCTTCATCTTATGGTGCCATGCGCATTTGGTTATAGCATGATGAACTGTCCATAAATGACATTGCCTCGTACCCAGTAGTAGCAATCTATCATCAGCTCTGGAATAGGAAGAGGGAACTCATCTTTCGGGGACGCATTGTTGAGATCCCTGAAGTCAATGCATACTCGAATCTGGCCATTTTTCTTCCTTACAGGGACAATGCTTGAAACTTATGTCGGGTATTTAACTTCACGAATAAAGCCAGCTTCGATGAGTTTGTTAACTTCGGTTTCAATCAAGGGAACCAAGTTCGGCCTAAAGCGCCTTTGGGCTTATTTAACAGGGCGAGCACCATTCTTGACGGTAAGGTGATGGACTACTACTTTCGGGTCCAAGCCGGGCATCTCTTTGTAGCTCCAAGCAAAGGCATCCCTGTACTTCCTGAGTAACTCAATAAAAGTGCTTTATTCATCAACTTCTAATAAAGCACTTAGGTAGGTGGGTCTTGGTTCCTCATCGGTGCCAAGGTTAACTTCTTTTAAGGCCTCAACTGTAGTCTTCACTCATTCTTCAAGTTCAGGTGGAGCGTCTTCCGCATCTTTATCTTCTTGAGAGTTCCCATCGTTGAAGGATATGTGATAACACAGTGAAACATCATCCAATTTCTCGTCATCCTCCATTAGAGATAAAACACCATGCTCTCTTTGTGCAACAACATGATACAAAGAACCCACACTTTCTTCGTCTTCATCACATCTTTAGTGTAGACTACAGTGTGTGGCTTCACCTTCATACTTCGTCACATGAAACCATGACTTTTGTTTGTCGCTTCATTCTAGAAGGAACCAAACTTTGGAAATCTTTAGAGATCTTTTGAATTTTGGGCGAAGCGGGTGTTCTTGTATTTCGATAATTTCTCTGGAACTTATTCCTCTTCTTTAATGGACCCAATCTCTCAAATTCGGAAGTTCTCACAGTTGATTTTCAAAGTCGATCAAAGACAGAAAGCCTGTTAGAAGCGGCAGATTCGTCTTTTACAATGATATAATTGCTACTCGCCCTTCTTATTGAGATGCGCACTAGTGACGGTTGCTTGTATCCCAAACCTTCACGTGATTGCCTCTTTGTAGCTTCTGATGGGAGCTTCCTAGCTTTGACAGCTCATTGGGATTGTATCCAGCTTTAGCAAATAGCTTGTAAGTGTTAGGGTCAAAACCTTCATCTGTTCGCTTTGTAGGGAGTGCCACATTCTGCAAACGATTTTTGGCTACAAACCCTGCAAGTGGCTTCGAGGACAACTTTTCTGCCTCAATTCGTTTTACCGAAAGAGTTAACTCCTTTAGCGTGTTAGTTTGGAGCTTAGATGATTCACCCTTGTCTTTCTTCCTTTTAGGGACATATTGGAGCGCGGTACTTACTTTCTTTCCAAAAAAGGCAATATCCCCTCTATGAGATTTATTCGCGTTAGCGTGTACCCCCTCAGTAACAGCTTTGGCTTTACCTATAGTCACCTCAGCTCTTTTTGTTATGGGCTCGTCATTCTTGCTTTTCATTCCATCATCAACTTTTAGCTCCTTCACAATGCGGTTCTTCAAGTAGAACTTTGCATCGGCGAAGTGTGACTCTGCCTCGGTGAATGGCTCATCATCAACAACTATCTTCTTCTTGACTTCACCCTCGTAGTATTTTAAACATTGATGGTAGGTAGATGGAACTACTTTATTCTCATGTATCCAAGGCCTTCCAAGCAAGACATTGTATGAAGTATTCGCATCGATCACATGCAGCCATGCACTTGATTGCATATCTTCAATAGTGATTCCCACCCTAATCACGCCTATGGCTCTTTGCCCCCCTTCATTTGGTCACTTCACCACCGGAAGCTCAATGAGATTTAACTCGAGGAGTTCCTTAAAAATAGCTGGAACATCAGAATCCAAAAATGGGTGTTGTTGGACCAAGAAGCTAAATGGTTTTGAAGATTGACAAAGGAACTCACAGTTGAACCAGGTCCATCACTGGAGACAGAGACACATGCAGAGTTACATGACTAGAGACACAGACATATGCAGAGTTAAAGGCACGTGAGATGCACAAGCAGGAGATAAACGAAATCTGTGATCTAAAAGAGATATCTCCTGATCGAAAAGATTGCAAATTGATAAGGAGATGGACTCCTTATTCAGTAAGAACAGAATCAAGAGAAGGGAGGATTTAGGGAGTTGAGATCAACTAGAACTCTTCCACCAAGGAAGAGTAGCATTTGAATTCTAGTATATTTATTTGTCTACTAAATCATATTGTTCAGTGTTCTTATTGTATAGAGACTCACAAAACAGAAATTTATCAAGAATTGAGAGAAAAATCCGTGAAGAAATTTTGCAAGCAGTTCGAGCCAAATTGGAGAGTGCGAATCTGGAGCTACTTGAACCAGTTCCATCTATTGTCTTTTAGTCTAGTTTATTTGTAGTAGGTGATTACAATTTGTATCTTTCAGCTTTATCTAGAAGCAATTGTAATATGTACTGAGTGTTCAAGTTATAGCTAACTTGAAGTTTGTCATAAATAGCTAGAGGCTAGTTTGCGACAAGGGGATTAGAGTTAGTTCTTAGGTTTACAAAAGAGTTTATTTTGTAAATGATGTTTGGCTCATTGATTTAGTGAAGAGTTTGGAAAAATCCTACTGGGAAGTAGGTCGTAGTTTTTTCACCTTTTGAGCCAGGTATTTTCCACGTAAAATTGTTGTGTTCTTTAAATTCTGCATTTATTATTCCACAAACTGTAAGAGTTGGAACACATAGAAGAACCTGGTTCTTCTGTCTAGTGCACGCGAAAAATTGGACACCACAAAAATCACCCCCCTCCCCCCTCCCCCCTCCCCCTATGTGGTATTGACGTTTAGAACATCAGGTACTCTTTCTCTTGCATTCTTTTAGAGTCACTTTTCACTTGGCTTATCTTGAAACGAAGTGGATTTCATACTCTGCTTCTTGCTCACCTTCGTCGTGAACTTCATACGTATGTTGTCATTCATAGCTTCTTTATTTTCAGATCTTGGTACAAACTTGCTCCATTTCCTGACTTCTTGTTGTCGTTCCCTTTGTAAGGCTCATAGATAGGCAACCTTTCATTTCCACCGGAGGCCATGCTCAACTCCATGTCATGGGCACGAGTTGCGAGTTCTTCAAATGTGTCAGGCTTGATACCTTGCAAGATGTAGCGTAGTCCCCAATGCATTCCTTGGATGCACATCTCTATGCCCGAAGCTTCACTAAACCTATCTTTGCAGTTGAGGTTTGCATTCCTTCAACGATTCATAAATTCGATAACTGGTTCACTCTTTCGCTGACGAGTATTTGTAAGTTCTATCATACTCACAGAACGTCTCGTGCTATAAAAATAATTGAGGAATTCTTGCTCTAGTTGATCCCAGCTATTAACAGATCCAACCTCGAGGTCCGAGAACCAATCAAAAGCATTTTGTTTTAATGAGCGGACAAACTACTTGACGAGGTAATCTCCATAATTTCCAGCATTGTTTCATGTCTCAACGAAGTGTGCCACATGTTGCTTTGGATTGCCTTTGCCATCAAACTGTTGAAATTTTAGAGGTTGATATTCAGTAGTCATCTTCATCATATCGATCCTTGAAGTGTACGACTTTGTGTAGGTAAAGGAGTACTTGGAAGCGACTTCACATTTGTTTTTTATAGTCCATTCAATGAACTCCTTTAGTTGATTGATTGGAATCATCCCTTCCGAAGAGACTGGAATTTCCTTAGTGGATGCAACTTGTCGTGGGGGAGGATCAATCTCTTGAACTTCTGGGAGTTTGCCAAGTGCATGGCTGGATTCTTCTTTCATCAAGATTTCCACCATGTCTATTAGCTTTTCAGTTCTAGCATCTTGATTTTGCATGCATTTAGTCAAGCTAGTGATTGCTTCCATCAAGTTTGCCAACTGCTCCTACAGATGAAGTGTTTGTCACCATGGCTTGCATGATTGTTGTGGACGATAGAGAGTAGCATGGATTGTCACACAGATTGATCCTTGATTGGCTCATGCTATGTGGTGTAAGTGGGGAGGATCCATCACTTGAAGCATCATCATCTTCATTCACAGCAGAGTGCTTGGATTCGGAGTGATCAAGCAGAGCAAGAGTTTTCTTGATCTTTTCAGTAACATCGCTTCCTCCTTCGGGTGCTTTTGTGGAAGATCTAGCTCCTTTTGAGGATGAAGATCCGAAAACAGGGGTAGATGCGGACGACACTTGGGGTACTTATTGTCCTAACGAGCTTGCTTTGCTCCTCGTAACTGGTTCAAAGCTTCTAAAGGTAACTTCAAGTATGTTTTCCACATTAGCATAGAACCTTGAATTAGCAGCCTTGGTGGAAGTTGAACTGAAATTGATTTTCTTTGAAGTCATTTCGATGTTCTTGAACTTTGGTGATTGAAAAGTTGAGATGAGAGGTAGAGATTGTCCTCCTGGGCGTGCCAAAATTTGTAGACAATAAATTGCTTCAAGAAAATAAAATCAGGACCGAAAAATATTGCAACAATTGTAGTATTTTATTTCAAATATTTGAGTGTTACAATCTCTATGAATCCTCTGATTCTTCCTTCCAATAGTAAATAAATTCAAGGGCCTTTGAGCTTGATCTTGAATCTATATTTGTCTCCACGAACGATGATCTTGAATTCAACTAGCACGAACTTTGATTTGAACTCGTACTCCATGAATGTTGATTTGTTCTTCGTTCTTGAGCTTGAACTTGATTTCTTGAAGCTTGAAACTTGTAGAGAAATTTGCAACGTTTGATCCACGAGCTATCTCTTGCTTCTTGTTATAACTTCTGGTGTCTTTTCTGGGTTATGAAGACCCATATTTATAGTTGTGGAAGGGAGGAGTTGTGATAAGAACAAAATCTTTCCGACCAATCAAATTGAAGTGTGACATGGCCGCGTTTGATTGGCCAGAACATGTCACTTGCATACATGGCACTGTTTCATTGGTCTTTTAATGTGACTTGGCATGCCTTGTCATTTTGACACGTGGCATGATCCTATTGGCTCTTCCGTTTGACTTGATGTGTCACGTCATTTCACGTGTTGCACCAAACTGTGCCTCTTTCAATATGATATCTTGGGCCTAATGAAATAGGCTCATCATTTGTAGCCTGATTAAGTGGGCTAATCTAATAGAATTGGACCTATTTATTTAATTCATATATATTGGACTTATGTAATTAATTCAATTATATTAGCCCATAATATTTATTTGATCTAGTATATCTTGCATTTAAAATATAGTCCAAATTATTTCATCAATTAATCTTAACAAAATTTATATGCCTACACCAGCAACCCCTTCTATAAATTCACCCCGTAATCCCGTACGATTCGGATGATTCGTATTATACATCCATCTACACAAAACAATAAAATTAATTTAAAGATTCCTATTTTGGAAGCTTATATAGCATTACACAATAAGTTAATTTTTAAGAATCCAATTTTTAAGAATTTAATTTCAAAGGCTTCTATTTGTATAGGTATAAAAGTAGAAATATTAGCTTATTGTTACCTATCCTCTTGTCATATTTTCAGAAATCTCTTTTACCAAAGTGATTGCGATACATTAGACCATGCTTTATCAAATTTCACCAACTATTTTTTTTTTTTTTTACTATCATTTATAAATATTTTTACTAAAAAGAAGAGAGGCAAAAAAAAAACTAAAAGTCTATAAGGTTGCTCCCAATCTTGATTCCAACTGAGTTTATAATTTTTAGATGTGCTATCAGAACTACAAATTTATGAGAAATATAAAATTTAAGTGTGCTATGAAAAATACATAATTTTTAACCGAACTAATCAATTTTATGATTTCATAACAAATAAATCATTAAATATACTATGAGAAATACAAAACTGAAAATCAAGCTATTTTCTATCATAAATTTCTGAATACTTGAATAGATTTAATAATTTTAATAATGAATTTTACTAACCTTGAAATCAGAGAAGAGCACCACTACAACCCCGCCACTGAGTGTAGAGGAAGACAATGTCACCGGAGTACGCCGCCGCCGTTGCTACCCGCCGCTGCTGCCCACCTACTAAAAAAATTGAAAAAGGAAAATGAGAAGAAGAGGAGAGGACGCGGGATAGAGAAAAGGAGAGAAAGAATTACATTACCTCCATCTTCAATGGCACCGGCTGCATTTTTCCGGCCGCAAAGTTACGGTCTGAAAAATATCATTTTCTAGTAGTAAATGCAAAGGAACGTCCAATAGACAAATACATTAGCAAAAGGTCATGAAAGACAAATAAATGCAATATTGTTTTCTAATTAAATATTGTTAAGATGGTGTTAATTTTAGAGTATTATTAGATCTTGTTATCCAAAGGCTGGATGCTTGATTTTGAATTTAATCGTGTATCACGAACTTCTATCAGCTCGAATAATTATTGAAATGAAAGGAGCAAACTTGCATAGTTGAAATGGAAGGAAAAATAAATCTAAATAGTCGCTCACACAACCGCTTAAACTTAAAATAGTAAATGAATACATAAAATATTAATAATTCATATATAATATGTGTATAACTATACATAATAAGTGTATAATTTATATACACCGGTCAGGAAAAGTAAATGATGCATATAACTGGTTATTTGTGTAAAGATCCTATGGAAGTTTGGGTCCAATCAGGCCCAAGTTGTGAACTTATTACCTTCTCTCAGCCCACAATTTGCACACAGAACTTATTACCTTTTGTTTCTTTAATTTTAAAATAGAAATTAGAAACCCCTATGTGTTTAGTGATTATTAATTTAATATAGCTATCATTTACTAAATTATTTTCTATAACTATGTTTTCAGTTGTTATAGACTGTATTCGATGTATTTTTGCTACTGTATTCATGAAAATAGTAGCAAAACTCGACGGGAAACAGGGGAATCCAGCTAAGCAGAGAATGTATTCAACTATATTCACGAGCTGTATTCGTGAATACAGTAATGGAATTTGCAAAAAAAAAAAGGTCTTCAGTTGTTTAAAAACGGTAAGTGAATCAATTAATGCGATAGACTCCTAATATAACTCAACAAACTCAATTATAACACACAAAATTTGTATTTCCAATTATAGAAAAGATTCTCAACCGAAAAACACCCCAAAAATAGAGCAATCTTCAGAGATTCAATCCATCCTTTCTTTTTTTAGTGGTATCTTTACTAAAATATTTTTTAGTGGTATCTTTACAAATAGATTATATATTGAAATTATACAATTACATTAAATACAGGAAGTATAGCATGTCACCTATAGTGCAAAAACATATGAATACATAATGCAGATACATAAATTATATTAATTAAGAAAACATATGATTACATTCATGGAATCGGCGAGACGGTGAATAAAATGAAATACATGCAATACAATGAGATATATTGAAATACAATAAAAAAATAGTAAATACAATGAAATACATGGAATACAACGAGATACATTGAAATACAATAAAAAAAAGGTAACAGACTCTTCAAGTTCTTCAACCTCAAACTCCGTCCCCAATCCACCGATATCCAAGCCGCCGCCATGTGGGGAGTCGCCGCCAGTTAAATGAAAACAGTTGTTGAAGAAGCACCAATTTAAAGGATCAAACGGAAACTAGAGACAGAACTTCTTCAGATCTCACAAGGCAAACATGAACAATCAATGCAAAATCTAAGAAAAATTTAGAATGTGTAACACAACTGTGTGAAAGAAAACGTCGGTCGGAGAAGGGGGTTAGGGGTGACACAACAAGGAAGGGAGGAAGTGGTCGCCGGCCGGATCAGTCGTTGGCGGAAATAGCCCTGCTAGGGTTTCTAAAAGCAGGGGAGAAAAAATCCGGGGGAAAAAAAGAAGAAAGAGGAAAGAGAAAGGAGGAAAGAGGGGAGAGAGAGGGAGGGAAAAATAATACGCAGCGTATTTAATGGCTTAAAGGTAGGAAGTTGCTATAAAGATATATTTTGCTATAAAAATTAAAATATAATTATAGGAAATAATTTTTTTAAAGAATATTTATTTATAATATATAAAGTATCAACCTAGGAAGTAAAATTTTCATTTTAAAACTCTAGATATCATTTTCTCAAACTACCAATTCATAACTAGTTATTTATAGTTGGACTCAGATAGTGCAAATAATTATTTACATTATTAATACTATATGAAGCTACATGGTAATGTTGAAATGACCGGCTGGTACTACTGATCGATTTCTTCTTTCATTTCATAGCTTAGGAATTAATGCTCTACAAAATTAAGTGTAAATCCAAGCTTTCTTGGGAATTTTTAGGTTGCCAAAGTCCAAAATATTGCCTCCATTCTCTGCCAGTCTCAACCACTTCTTCTTTTTTTTTTTTTTTTTTTTTTTTTTTTTTTTTAATTTCGAAGGATTAATTTGCGTTGTGGTTAGATTGACCATTGAATGAATTTGTTTTCAACATAATCCGTCTATTTTGTGATAATTTTCTGTCGATATTAATGACAACAAAATCAACTTTATGCAACTGTAACCCACTCTTTCTATATGGTTTTTTTTTTAAAAGTTTCCCGTCATTTTGTCTGATTGTGCTTCATTTTGTTTGTTTTTCTGGAAGAGAAAAAATCCAAAATCGGTAAAAGATTGGAGAAAGAAAAAGAGGCGCAGCATTTTATGGTCCAAGGCAATATTATAAGAGGCAAAGATTGGAGAAAGAAAAAGAGTTCGATTTTACAGATCTCGAAGCTGACACCTACAAAGATTTGGTCAAAAGTCCATCACCGACCACTTTAATTTTAACCCATATTGATTTTTAATTATTTAATTGTAAAAAAGTATTTTCATATGAAGGTTTATCTATTACATCCTTGTTTAAATAAGGGTTCAATACACCTGTTTGGTCATTTTAAGTTTATATGTTCTAAATTTTGAAACATGACAGCTTAATGAATATATTAGTATTTATATAATTGTTTACCTCGAAATACGAGTAATAATTAAATTTGTAATGTGGTTATAAGGATATGCGATCTAATTCGATGTTAATTGATAAACAACTGAATAAATAAATGAATTAGATGACTCAAATGGATCAAACCCGGGTTGCAGTGATTAATTGTCCTTGAATTGGATTAGACTCGAGAACAATCGCCAAGAACAGTAGAACAACAATAATATAAACCAACACAAATGTAAGAGTTAAAGGCGAATAAAAGAATGTTTGTATTTCTCAGCAGTGTAAGTAAGAACCTGTGTATGATGATAGTTATAATAATGGTTGTTCGGAATCCCTTACAAAATGAATAAGATTCCTCTTTATATATTATAGGAATCCTAAATAAGGTATGACTTGAATTGCGGAAGTAAAATACATGATTGATATTGTTAACCGCCAATAGCTCTACTGGCTCCGAGATCCTTGCTGGGATCAATGGTCAAACGCGGATATTTTGGGATTCTGTTACTGCGGTGTCGGACTATTCCGATCCCGTTCTCTTTGATATATATATTCCTCGAGCCTGAACCTACTTCGATACGAATTTACTTTCGAGGTATACCTTCGAGCCCATATGATCGGGTCCCTTGATTTTTACCATATACAGATAGTCCCCGCAGTTCTTCGAATGAAAGAATAAGAAACGATTTGAACCCCGATTTTTCGATGCCCTGGTCAAGACGTTGTCTCCGTGACGTAAGCGATAGAGGTGATCGAACTGTCCCTTCGACTCGGTTTCCAAGAATCATTAATGTTTGTCAGTCGTTGGTCGGCCACTAGTGACACTGAACCGTCGTTTAAAACCTATAATACCTCATTCTCAATTGATTTCAAACGTTACTTTGCTTTAAACTTCACCTCAACTTTGACCAAATCTTCCATCTTTCAAACTTTTCTTGCCCTTTTTTATACCTCCACTAGTCTTACTCTCACTTTCCGCCTTTCTTGTTTGTAACAATGGCTAAGACTTCTAAAATGGTGTCGCAGAGGGAAGGAGCTTCTTCCTCGAAGTTTGCTGGCGATAAGAAGCCGGTGGAGCCACGCGTAGAGGAGTGCGTTCCGGGGCCGTGCGAACTGACTTCTGAGTTTAAGGTGGACAGGCCCCCTTCAGTTCCCGGCCGGTGTGAGCCTATGTCCCGTTATATTTGCTCGATATCTTAAGGTGACCTCGAGCGAGTGAAATAGGACTGTAATTGGAGTGACAAGGAAGTGGTGGCTCCTTCGCCTGATGAAGATATCACTGCTTATGTGAAAGGCTTTCTGAGTGTTTATACTTACCCTTTCACATTGGTGCCCGTGGACCCGATTATACTCAATTTTTGCCGCCAATATCGAGTGAATCTGGGGAAAGTTAACCCCTCGTTTTGGCGCATCGTGATCCTGCTCAGATTCTTCTCGAGCAAAGTCTAGGGGATGCATTTCACCCTAGGCTACCTAATCAGGTTGTATAGCCCTCGGCTCTATCGAGGTGGTTTGATAAAGCTCCAGCGCCCGACTACTAAAATGTTATTTTCGAGCATAGATGAAAACAAGGATCGGGGCTGGATGGGTCGGTTTGTCCGAATCAGGACCTCCGATTTGATTCCTGCCGAGAAGACGCCATTCCCCGAGGAATGGAACATGAAACGTAAGTCCGAATTTCATCGTCGGTGTTTGATTTCTTGTATGATAAACTTCTTTTTCCGATCTGAATTCCATTTCGTGGTGCAGCTTCTGCTTGGTTCCCCGGTGCTATCCCGGACCTCGAAGGCTGGGTTCGCCAACTGGCCTCTACTTCTTCATACTCCGAGCTGCGAGATTTGGCCAAGGGCGAATGGGAAGCTAAGAACCATGGTGAGCTCCTTTTTCCATGTGTCGGCATCATTCCGTAGGAGAACCGATTTTTAACCCATTCTTTTCGTGCATGTCTTGGAGAGAATGTAGCCATGAGGCCTCCCCCGACTGGTGAAGAGTGAGTTTCACGACCGCCTAAGGAGAGGAAAAGGTGAAGGGTTTTGTCTTCCGGTACCCCGAAGCCTAAGAAAGCAAGGCCCGAAAATCGAGGGTCGATATCATTATTTTGCTTGACGACGCACGAGAAGATGATGATTATGACTGCATTTTGATAGCTCACGAGGGGGGGAGTACTATAGCTACCGAGGTTGCCGATCCGACAGTGAATGAGCCGATTCGCTCTCAAGTTGAGGGGATCTCGGATGAAGATATATGCGAAGTACTCGAGCCATAGAGCGATAAGGGCGCTTCTTGCTGCGCCGAAAGATCGGCGGATGCTCCTGAAGGGTCTAGCTCTGAGGCCTCTAGAAGAGGGGAGAGTTCTCCAAGCGATTCGCTTGGGGAAATAAATATAGATGATTCACCGTCAGATCTACGTTTTTCGAGGGGCAATTCCGAGACGCTCAGGCTATGAAAACTCCAGATGCGGATCCAGGCCATGAAGGGGGTGATATATTTCGGGATTGCTTAGATGGGCTCAAAGACGACCCCGAGCCAGACGCGTCGATTGTTTTCAACGAAGCTCAACGTCTTTTGAAACGGGAAAGCATTTTCCCCAAGAGGACTCTTTTGTCATATTTCGTGCCCGCATATAGTTTACTATTAAATCTTTTGTTTGTGAGCAGGCTTTCGTGCTTCATCGAGAGGATTTTTTCAAATATCGGACGGAGCTGACTCAATGTGAGGCCGAGCTCAAAAAGCTCGTTAAGGAGAGGGATGATTTGAAACTCCTTTACGTTCGAAAGGAGGAGGAAATTGCGACCATCCGAACTGAACTTACGTGAGCTCATCAAGATCATAACGAACTCATCGAGAAGGTAACGTAATTTTCTCAAAATTTTGTATAATATCAATTCAAATTCGGTGACATATCCTTCGGCTTCGCAGTTTCAGCAGAAAGGCGAACTGGTGTTGTAGCTTCAAGAAGAGGCCAAGGTGAAGATGGCCGAAACTCTAGGGTGGAGGCAGCACATGGAGTGCCTCGCCTCGGAGAAAGATTCTCTTCGAGCCTAGTTGACTTCAGCTGAGCGCCAGCTCCGGAATGCAGAAGAGGAAAGTCTAGCTCGAGCCCGTAGGACTGGGGAGGTTGAAGTCGTTCTTGCTAAGGCTAAGGCTGAATCGGAGGCTCTTGCGGCCTCCTACAGAGCCGATGCCGAGGCTGCCAATCTTCGGGTGCATGAGATTTCCGCCTCTACTGAGATTAGATTATCACGTTATATTTCCCATGCTAGGCAGCGATCTCGGAGAGAGGCTCTCGAAGAGGTGCCCGCTCGTGGCCTTGACCTCTCTACCGAGATCAAGAAGGCGAAAGCTTTGGAGGATGAGGCCGCAACTTTGCTCTCTGATGATGAAGGTTCTGTTAGCGGATCCGAGGATGAGGGAGATGAGGCCTCTGAGGAAGTTGCATCCGACTAAGTCGTTCGGGAGTGAGCCGGTCTCGAGGGGAACCGGCTCAACTAGATATATTTTTTCTTTGTTTTTGTTTTGTAAGACCCTGTTTGGCCCCTTTGTACATATATTTTTGGTATAATGAAAAATATTCTTTTGACGTCTTCATTTCCTTGTATGTTCAATTGTCTTAGTTTTAATTCATGATCGAAATAAACCCTTAGGTTTTTTGTTTTTTCGGGGGCAAGTCCCCGAGTTGCGAAGGCAAGTCCCCGAGTTTGAAGCTCATTAGAAAACTTGTCTCGGGGATGGCTTGCTCCGAATTGGCAGATGAGTTATTTCCAGTAACCTAGCTTGAGTAATTTTATAGGATAGGGTAGGCCCTTAGGTTTTTATCGATGATCGTTAAGATTTCAAGCTCATCGTTATACCTTTAATGTGTGGCTTTAATCGTTCGTTTAAGCTCGTAATAACCGAACCCTTGGGTTCGAATTGAGTGAGATCGAGGTCTCGAACTCTAATTGTATCGGCCTTTAGGCTTATTAGATCGGCCCTTAGGCTCTTCTATATTGGCCCTTAGGCTCTTTAAATCGGCCCTAAGGGTCTTTTATATTGGCCCTTAGGCTCTTTAAATCGGCCCTTAGGCTCTTTTAGGTCGGCCCTTAGGCTCTTTAAGTTGGGACAATTTGGCCTCTTAAAACGGCTATAATTTTACCTCTTTTCGGCTAAAAGACTTGGTGAAATTTCGTTATACCTTAGCATGTGTTTTTTGTACCCGTTGGGTTTTTCGAGTGTTCAGCGGTCAGAGCCCAATTTTTTCTTGACTCGTTTGTGTTAAGATAATTTAGTACCTCTTGAGGCTTTTTTGAAAGTTGATATTATCGAAGCCTTTAAAAAAGTTTGAGGCCTGATTTTATCGAAACCCTTTTTTTGTTTGATTTGCCGAGGATAGCCTTATTTAATCATTTTTTAAAGTATTTGAAGGCTTTTATTTTATGGCGGAAGTCGGACATCTCCGAGCCGTATTATTTCGACCCTAGCCTTTTTATACGACTGTAGTCTTTAATATGGCCGTAGCCTTGGGGTATGTCTCCTGGACTTGTTTCCCGATAACATTTCGAACTTGTTCGAAATGTTAGTCCCCGAGTGCGATGGTCTTGGCCGGTATATCGGGGGGTGCCTCTTTGAGGTCTTATGATTTCGAACTTAGATAGCTTGAGTAGGTAGTCCCCGAGTGTTCGAGGTATGCTTGCACTTAGCCCTTGAGTCATTTTTCACAAGTGTTAGTTTTGCACAATAGATCATAAGTACATGACTTGTATAATATAGATTCTACTTCAAACACGAGATGTTTGAGAAAAAAGAGAGTGCTTCTTTGTGTTATTCATACATGCGTACATGTTTTGTTGTCGAGACTCGGCTAATCTATATGGACACGGTTCATTCGACCGTTTGGCCCATTAACAAATTCTTCCTATCGAGACCCATTTACATAACATCCGAGGGTGGTGCCCCTCAGTATTCGAGGTTGATCGCAAAGAAGCCTTGGATACTGTTGAATTATCCCCATGTATCACATAGTTGTTGCCTCGTTAAAAACCTCACCAGAAAAACCCATTTGGGATAAAAACCGGTCTAAGAAAAAAAAGTGCAACGCGTACTTTAAAACCTGAGGTTTCGATTTCTTGGGTCGGACAACTGCAACAAGTTAGTTTCGAATATTTAAGTAAATGAAAGAGGAGAAATCCATACCTTATCAATAATATCACTTGAGGAGTGATATGTTCCAATTATTCGACAATGGCTCGTCGTCCATTGTTCCGAGCTTATGCGACCCTTTCCCGACTATGTCGAGGATTTGATAGGGTCCTTCCCAGTTAGGACCGAGTTTCCCTTCATTAGGGTTTCGACTATTGATGGTGATTTTTCTTAGGACCAGGTCCCCGACTTTGAAGTGCCAAATATTGGTTCTTCTGTTGTAATACCTCTCGAGTCATTGTTTTTGGGCAGCCATTCGAATGAGCGTTGCTTCTCGTCTTTCGTCTAACAATTCGAGGCTGGTATTCATTGCCTCGTGGTTCGATTCTTCCATTGTATGTCGAAACCTGGTGCTGGGCTCTCCGACTTCGACTGGTATTAAGTCTTCGGAGCCATAGACCAAAGAAAACGGGGTTGATCCAGTACTGGATTTTGATGTCGTCCGATATGCCCATAGAACCTCGGGCAACTTTTCTCTCCACTTTCCTTTGACTTCATTTAGCCTTTTCTTCAAGTTTTGGATGATAGTTTTATTTTTTGACTCGTCCTGCCTGTTTCCACTAGGGTGATACGACGTCGATAATATCCTCTTAATTTTGTGATCTTCGAGGAATTTTGTTACCTTACTTCCGATGAATTTCTTGCCATTATCACACACTATCTACGCATGTATCCCGGATCGACACGCAATATGATCCATATGAAGTCGATCACTTCTTTCTCCCTAACATTTTCGAAGGCATGTGCTTCAACCCATTTAGAGAAATAGTCAGTCTTAAATAATATGAATCTAGCTTTACCTGGGGTCGATGGCAGAGGACCGACGATGTCCATTCCCCATTTAATGAATGGCCATGGGGATAGGACCGAGTGTAGCTGTTCACTGGGTTGGTGAATCATTGGTGCGAATCTTTGGCATTTGTCGCATTCTCAAACAAACTCCTTGGAGTCCCTTTTCATGTTATCCAATTAGTATCCTTCTCTGATGACCTTTCAAACTAGTGACTCGGTGCCAGAGTAGTTTCCACAAGTGCCTTCATGTATTTCTCATAAAATATAATCAGTATCTCCCGGCCCTAGGCACACGGCCAATGGACCATCGAACGTCTTTCTGTATAACGTCATGTCCTTGTCTAATGCGAACTGAGCTGCTTTAGTTCGTAAGGTATTTGATTCTTTGGGATCCGAGGGTAGCTTCCCGTCTTTGAAGTATTCGATGTACTTGTTCCTCCAATCCCAGGTTAAGCTTGTGGAATTTATTTCAGTGTGCCCTTCCTCTATTACAGACCTCGAGAGCTGGACGATAGTCCACGAGCCAATTTCGTCTTCGCCGACCAATGATCCCAGGTTGGCGAGTGCGTCGGCCTCGGTATTCTATTCTCGAGGCACATGCTGCAGAGTCCATTCTTTGAAACGGTGCAAAGTGACCTGCAATTTGCCCAAATATCTTTGCATCTTGTCTTCTCGAACTTCGAAGGTGTTGTTTACCTGGTTAACTACCAGTAGGGAGTCACATTTAGCTTCCAAGACTTTCGCTCCCAAGTTCTTAGCTAGTTCGAGACCTGCAATCATAGCCTCATACTTGGCCTCGTCGTTAGTCAGTTTGGCAGTTTTTATTGATTGCCTAATAATGTTTCCCGTAGGCGGTTTCAAAATGATACCGAGTCCGAACCCTTTCACGTTCGAGGCTCCATCCGTGAAGAGGATCCATACCCCCGATGAGGTTCCCAATTTTAGTAGAAGTTCCTTTTCCACTTCGGGTATGAGGGTTGACGAAAAGTCTTCCACGAAGTCTGCTAATATTTGAGACTTGATGGCCGTTCGAAGCTGATACTCAATATCGTACCCGCCAAGTTCGACAGACCACTTGGATAATTGGCCCGATAGCTCGGGCTTATGCAATATATTTCGAAGGGGTATGTGGTAATGACACATATAGGATGACACTGAAAATATAGCTTTAGTTTTCTAGATGCGCTTATTAGTGCAAATGCTAATTTTTCTAGGTGTGGATATCTGGTTTCAGTATCTCCCAAAGTCCGACTTACGTAGTAAACTGGAAACTGTGTACCTTGTTCTTCTCGGACTAGTACTCCACTTACCGCTATCTCGGACACCGCCAAGTATAAGTACACCTTCTCATCTAACTTTGGGGTGTGGAGCAAAGGTGGGCTCGATAGGTACCATTTCAAATCCTCCAATGCTTGTTGGCATTCCGGAGTCCATGTAAGATTGTTTTTCTTTTTAAGCAAGGAAAAGAACATGTGACTCCGATCTGACGACCTCAAAATGAACCAGCCTAGGGCAGCTATCCGTCTGGTTAGCCTTTGAACGTCTTTTACGCTGTCCACGATGGTGATAGCCTCGATGGCCTTAATTTTATCGGGACTGATCTCGATCCCCCAATTTGACACCATGAAGCCGAGGAATTTACCCGAGCCGACCCCGAAGGCACACTTTTCGGGGTTGAGTTTCATGTTGTACTTCCTCAAGATTCCAAATGTCTCCTGCAAATGAGTCAAATGGTGATCTGCGCGCAGGGACTTAACTAACATGTTGTCAATGTAAACTTCCATTGATTTTCCTATCCGTTCTTCGAATATATTGTTAACTAGGCATTGGTATGTAGCTCCCACATTTTTTAGCACAAGGGGCATTACATTATAGCAGTAAGTTCCAAACTTAGTGATAAAAGCAGTTTTTTCCTGGTCCTCTAGGTCCATCTAAATTTGGTTGTACCCAGAATAGGCGTTGAGAAAGGTAAGTATCTCGTGGCCGGCCATGGCATCGATCATTAGATAGATTTTAGGCAAAGGGAAGGAGTCTTTTGGACATGCTTTATTTAGGTCCTTATAATCTACACACGTTCTAAGCTTGTCCCCATTTTTTGGGACAACGACTACGTTGGCTAACCACTCGGAATATTTGACTTCCCGGATGGACCCTATTTTAAGGAGTTTAGTTAAATCTTCGTTTACGAAGGTGTGATTCACCTCGGACTGAGGCCTTCTATTTTGCTTTATCGGTCTGAACTTGGGATCCAGGCTCAACCGATGGGTTGTAATCTCGGGCGGGATTCCCTTCACATATAAATGGGACAACACAAAGCAATCCATATTATCAATAAGAAATTTAATGAGATTTTTCCTGAGTTTGGGGATTAACCCCATTCCCAGGTATACCTTGCATTTAGGTAGATACTCGATGAGTATCACCTATTCCATCTCTTCGACTGTCGGCTTAGTTTCATCCGACTCTTCGGGAACGACGAAAGTTCGAGGAGTCAGAAAATCCTATTTATCATCTTCGATTACCTGCTTGTACTCTTCGGTCGAGGCTGGGGATGGTGATTGCTATTTGGATGCTTGTTTATCTTCGATGCTCGACTTTTCTGAGGCCGAGGATGTTAGCATCAGTGTCACCTCGTCGACTGCAAACATCTCTTTTGCAGCGTGTTGTTCCCCGTAAACTGTTTTCACCCTATCCAATGTTGGGAACTTCATCATTTGGTGAAGGGTTGATGGTACCACCATCATGTTATAGATCCATGGCCTCTCGAGTAATGCATTGTACCTCATGTAACCTTCGATGACGTGAAATTTCGTGTCCTGGATGGTCTGCGCTATGTTTTATGGTAGAATTATTTCTCCCTTTGTTGTTTCGCTAGCCATGTTGAAATCGTTTAGGACTCTAGATGCGGGTACATTTGATCAAGTAGGCTGAGCTGTTCCACGACCCTCGACTTGATTATGTTTTCCGAGCTACCTGGGCCCACAAGAACACGTTTAACTTGAATTTTATTTAGCAAAATTGAAATTACCAGGGTGTCGTTGTGTGCTGTGAGAGGCGTTCTGTCTCCTCGTCGTTGAATGTAAAGGCGGCTTCGGGCACGTAGACAGGTCCTTGTGGGACATCGACCCCACCGACAATCATGTGGATAACGTGCTGAGTTTTTTCTTCCTCGTTCTTTTTGTTGGCGTCTCTTTCCCTGAAGTGATTTTTGGCTCTGTCACTGAGGAATTCTCTAATATGACCCTCGTTGAATAATTGAGCTACTTTCTCTCTCAACTATCTGCAGTCTTCGGTCCGATGGCCATGTGTGCCATGGTATTTGCACATCAATTTAGGATTCCTTTGGGAAGGATCGATTTGTATAAGTCTGGGCCACCTAGTTCTTTAATCCTTCGAATGGCTGATACAATACCCGAGGCATCGACACTGAAATTGTACTCCGATAATCGGGGTGCTTCTGTGGGATCCGCGTATTTTTCGAATCCAGTCTTTCCCATGAGTCCCCGAGAATTATGTCCTCGGTCACCCCTTTGCTCGTTGCGGGCGGAATTACCTCCCATATGGTTGTTTCTTCTTTCTGCGACATACGACTGATATCGATCTTTATTTGACCTCGATTCTCTGTTGAGATCCCTTTGGTTCTTACCTGTCGACCGGCTTGGGTGCACTGAACCCGAGGGCGCTCCCAGTTAATCATCCTCGACTCTAGCCTTGGACTGATACCGGTTGTGGACATCTGCCCAAGTCACAGCTGGGTATTCTACCAAATTTTGCTTCAGTTGGCGTGATGCGATCGAACTCCGCTCGTTTAGTCCCTGGGTGAAAGCCTGAACATCCTAGTCGTCAGTAACCGGTGGTAACTCCATACGTTCCATTTGTAATCGAGATACAAACTCTCGTAGCATCTCGTTTTCCCTATGCTTTACCTTGAAGAGGTCCGATTTTGTCGTTGAGACCTTTATATCTCCAACGTGAACCTTCACAAACGAATCTGCCAACATGGCGAATGAATCGATAGAGTTCAGAGGCAAGTTATGATACCAAATCATGGCACATTTGGACAGGGTCTCTCCGAATTTCTTCAGCAATACTGACTTGATTTCATTGTCTTCCAAATCATTTCCTTTAATAGCGCACGTATAAGAGGTAACATGCTCATTGGGGTCCGAGGTCCCGTTGTACTTTGGTATATCGGGCATTCTGAACTTCTTCGGTATGGGCTTCGGAGCCGCACTTGGAGGGAATGGTTTTTGTACAAATTTTTTGGAGTCCATTCCCTTTAAGATCGGTGGTGCCTGTTGATACCCAATTTTTCCTCAAAATATTTTAAATTTGAATATGTAGCTTGAAAATCATGTATCAATAGTAATTGATATTTTTCCAATATTTCCCTATATTTGTATTAATCTATCCAGCATTTTATTTTCAATAAATAATTATGAAATTGCATTACAAAATGATTTCAAAAGTATTTTTGGGTTTCATTAATTATTTTGGTCCTATTAAGACCAAATTATCAAATATTTAGCCAGATTAGCACCTTTTGGCTATAATTGCAATAACTTTGCAATTATAGTCCAATCATACGATTTTATACTATTTTTATCCAGAAATTAATCATTTGTATTTTTAAAATACTAAGTAATCATTTTTAATTATTTTCTACGCATGAAATTTATTTTTTATAATTAACAGCTATTTTTATAAATTGTTTTAATTAATTACATTAGGTATTTAACAAATAGCCACTTTCATTTCATTTATAGCCTAATTAAACCAAGATTAAAAATGGCCCAAATACCCCAGACCCAATATTATCCTACCCGACCCAATCCCTTGTCTAATTTGGATCGTTGATCAATTTTAATCAACGGTCCAGATCTCCCCTTTCCTTAATTAACCCTAGAGACTACCCCTCCCCCCTTCCCCTATCATTTCTCTCTTTCACTCCGACGTTCACATCTCTCAAACTCTCTCTGCTAAACCTAAGCTCTCACCGGCCGTCGACTTGCCGGTAACTATGGTGGTCTCACCACCATCCCAGCTGTCATGGCTCCTTCCTACACCGGGTTATTGCTGCCTTGAGGTCCTCAAAGGAACCAGAAAGTGGTTCACTCACCTCCCATGGTTTTCATGTCGTTCTCAGGCTGTCCATGACCGTCCGATTAAGATCCTCCCATGTCTGTGTAGAACCTGTGGTTTCTAAGCCGATTCTCTCTCTGAAACCCTAATTATAACGCTTGATTTCTTAGATCTGCAATAGATCTGGGTATATTCTGAGTTATTTTGTTGTTTTCCTTAAATCATTTTCCGATTTTAAAATGACTCTCCATCTTCAAACTAGGGTTTCTTAACCCCATTTCAAAATGGGTTTTCCTTCTTAGTTTAGTATTATTCCATGATTTTCACTATGTTTAAACGTTTATTTAAGTTTTTCCCCTTTTGTCGGACTTCTTATGTTAAAATCCTAAGTTTCTTGGTCTTAATCATGGGTTCTGAGTGTGTTCTTGCTTGCTTGTTCATCTTATTTATTAGCATGTCTGTTATTTATGAATTCGTTCTGAGTTTTCTGTGATTTTACCCCATTTTGCTTATTAGGGCCTATATCATGTTTATTCTGTCAATTCGTACTATGCTCTATGTGAATCCCTAATTATGTATGATTTTACCCTGTTTGGCCTATTAGGGTTTCTGATTTTGCCTATTATGTGTTTATTCCGCTTGTTCTCATAAATTTGTGTTAATTTCTCCTAAATCAGTACTAGGTGCTATTTTTGAATCTTTGAATCTCTGTGATTGATCCTTCACTGATTTTTTGTGATATTCTCTACTAATTTTAACCTTTAAGATATTTTCTTACCTTAATCTATGGTCGAGCATGTTGTCAACTGATTCTTAAGTATTTTCCTTAATTAGAATATGTTGAACCTAGCCTCTATTAGATGTTCTATACTTATGCTATGCTGAAACTATTTTCTTATGTGTTATATTAAGCCTTATATGATTTCCTTCCTTATTTATTATCTGCATACTACCGTTTGAAGCTAACTCCTTAATTAAAGGGAGTACTTATGCTGATTTGATTCTAATTGGTACATAGTTCCATAATTACTGTTTAACTATGATTCTTGCCTTATTTTCTACCTAGTCTTAAACTATATATACACTGTTTTTTCATTCAAAAATGAGGGAAAAAAGAACACATTGCTCAAAACTCTCTTGTATACACAAATACTCTCTTATGCTCTCCTTGGTTACTTGCTATTATCAGCCGGCTGCAAGCCAAAGCTGATTATTCTACCCCCTTTATTCTTCATTCTGTGTTTTCTATCTCCTATACTGGTATGTCCTAATTTCAGTTTAAGTTTCAAAAAAATATGTTTCTTTTAGTACTTCAATTCATCCTGTTTCTAATATGTTTTTACCTATGGTTTTGCTGTGATGTCTACACTTGACCTACTTGCACTGTTGTTCACTTAGCATGTTATGTACTCCCCTCCCTTAGACTCAGCAGTCTTATGAAATGCTATCCCCCTTATCGGTTCCGAGTAATCCTAAAGTTTATGCTATATCATTGATCCCTGGATGCCCCCATAGCATATTGTTGATTCTGTACTTAAGTATTCCTGGAACTATGTTATTACCTATGTGCCTTATGTGTCCCCAATTCCCCATTACCATTGTTTGGTGTCGCTGAACCTGCCTTGGTTCTATGTTCTTTGGCTGTGTATGAACCTGTTTTGGGTTCTATATCTGGACTGTTGCTTGCTGCTCCACTCTCTTTTCAAAAACTGTTTTACTACATAACTCTGTAGTTCTTTACAAAATCATTCAAACAAGTATCCTTTCAAACTGTTTTCCTACTCAATCTTTTCAAAACTATGTCAAGCACTCTCACTCTACTCTTAGATATTTAAGTTCTGCCCCTCTAATGTGTGACTGCTTAGGGATCCCTATGAGATCCCTCTGAACTCTGATGCATTAGAGTTGGCCCTTCCATACTGCACTTACTCAATTATGGTTATGAAATCTGGGTGTGAGCACTGCCCGCAATCCCTTGAGGTCCTTAGGGAACTCTGACACACCCAGATATGAGAAAGTCTATGAAACATTTGGGTACTTGAGGTTCTGGAAGTCTGGGCCAGTTTTCAGGCTCTCTATAGTTTAACTTCTTCTTTTCCTTTATCTATTTACGTAATTTATTCAACTGGTCTGTAATATTTATTTGTAAATGAATATTGGGGATGGCTAGTGAAATGGGAGGGGATAGCCATATAATTTTATCAATGCCACTGGGTAGAAATCATGCCTTAAGCTTTACATTTCCTATATTTGCATTAGAATCCATGCTTAGGATCAACATGCCAAACATGCATTAGATATCATGTCTTTAAGGCTTTTTTTTCATGTTTACTGCTTTAACATAAAACATACCTCAATTTACGCTTGTGCCTACTGTCAGCACGTGATTTTTCACCCACCAGACACTCCTACAGAATTAAACAAAATAAATTAAATTTATAAATATTGTTGAACTTTAGTGTTATTTGTGAATTGTTTTTGCATTGCATAACCATAGTTCATTTTTTTTTTAAATTAGTGAATGCATTATCATCAAGGGTTACAAAATTATTATTGATAATTAATTGAATTGATTAATAACAAAATATGATCATCTGACATAAGGTAGATTTAATGGTTAACTTCTTAATTCAAGTGTGAAAATTTATTCATCAAATGATATGAATGTTAAATTAATTGTTTTACTCTTAGTTAATTTATCAATTAATAATTAGATAAAACTAAGTTAGAATTAATCACTACATTTTGTTATTTGGTGAATTAATTCAACATAGGCTCAAAATCGGACCTGGTCTAACTTGCCCAGGCCCAAAAAAATAACTCACCTGCCGAGCCCAATAGCCCCCTTACCCGGCCTGCCCAACACCCACCACTAAACGACGCCGTTTGAGTTATGAAGGATCCCAGCCGTTGATCTCTTTTGATCTAAGGGTTGGGAACTCCCCACCCATTTGATATTTAAGTGTCCAAACACTCCCCACCCCCTTCATTTGCAAAGTCTAACACCCCCATAACCTGTCTGTCTCTCTCTTTCTCTGTAAGCCACAAACCCTAGCCGCTACAGCCACCATCCTCTGCCGACCGCAAAATCGCCTCCGGCGGCGGAGCTTCTCCAATCAACCCCAAATTCGCACCAGATGACCCTCACCCTTATCTCAATCACCTCCCACCATCGATTTCCCCCAAAACGCATCCAAAATTGTCAAATTTCGGATCTAGGAATCCAGAAACCCTAGCTTCCCCTTCTGGCCGATCTGAAGTCATTCAATGGTTTCTACCTACATGGATCGATAGCTCTCATTGAGGGCTACTGATTCATGTGGATTGAAGTCATCTTTAAACCCTTCGGAGTTTGGCCAAGGTCCGACAACCGTCCATTTTCCGACCAAACCCTTTAACGGGTATCCCCTTTTCCTTTTTATATGTATTATTTATTTTTTTGTTTATTTTCTGATAGTATGAAAATTATGAACATGTTAATCACTATTTTTGGCATCACTGATTTGATTCGAGTCCAAACATGCTAATAATAATCATGCTTCAATTAGTGTGCATTTAGTAATATATATGCTTTTGGTTTAGGTTTTTTTTATCACTATTCTTCGTACATATATGATTGTTTCTGCCTCTGTTCTTTCTTGTTCATTTTATTTCCTTTGGCTAGGATAGATTTTGATTCTTGTTGTCATGTACATGCCAGTCAGGTTAACACTTTGGAATGATAGTCGTTTGTTAGAATTAGTTGTCCTATTAATCATCAGTTAAAAGTTCTCTAGCTTTTAACCATAGTTTGTTGATTAATCATCGATTAATTATGATTCCTTTTTGATTTCGTTTGAATTATTTGACTCTTTTCCTTAATCCATTTTTGATTTGTCAAACTGATTTTGAATTGGGGATTCACACCTGAGTTGTTAATTCATCCATTCTGATTTTAGCATATGTCTGCTCAGTGTTGGTCATTTCTTGAGATCACTTGATTAAGTAAAGAGTAATTAGGGACTGATTTGGTTAAGATAATAAAAGAACCAGCCACATTTAGATTTAAATTGAATTAAACAAAAATCAGTTAACCTAAGTTCAAAGGACTAAACTGATTGTCTTAAATTAAAACTATAATTAATACTGAATAATGAAATTAACCTAAACCTAGTAAACTAGTGAGTATGGTTGGAAACTAACTCTAAGGACCTAAACTAACTAACCTAGAACCTGAAAATAGCTCACCTAAAATCAAATATTGATTAGTGAGTTAATCATCTCAATTAGTCAATATTTAATAAGTTAATTACATACTAAGCTAAGAGTTAGTTAATCGCAACCTTCACTAATGATTAATTAAGTTGATCACTCAATTAGGTTGATTAAGTATAATGACTCAAGTCGAGTTAATCACAATTAGGTTTAAATCTAAAATAATTCACCAAAGCTTAAAGAATCAAGATTAGTTTTAATTAAGCCAAGTAAACTAGCATCAAGCTAATAATATTTATCAGTCCTAGTTAACTAAGGAACCTAACTAGGTTTAGGTAAGTAGAGTTAAATAATAACCCAAGTGAGTTTAACCTTGATTATCCAATGGTAAATTCAGGGACTCTAAAGGGTACATTAGGTAACTCAGTTTAGGAAATCAGATTTGCAAGGGTAAAGAGGTCTTTTAATTAGTAAGAAAGTTCTAGAATAGGGGCAGTTGTCCGAAAGATAGGGTTGACAGCTGCCCTATGTACTATTGAGTGCTGTTTTTCAGCTTTGGATAGGGAATATTCCAAAGAATATCCCATTCCCAAAAATCCTATAATTAGATCCTCTTTGTACAGATTATGGACCCTTTTTTTTGGACTCTCTCTGGAGCTGTTGAAAATACCTTAAAGAATACAGAAAAATCAAAGTATTTTCCATTTATAAACAAAATTTCAAAAAAGTATTAGTAGAAGAACAAAGAAAAATCTGATTTCCCTTGGAATCAAGTTCATAAATACATGGTCTAGTTCTCAGCTTCTGTTTCTTTCCTCTGGATTCTGATTTTGGGAACCTTAAACACTCATATCCAAGAATTCTGGGTCAGTTTCTACCGGGCTACTGAGTCTTCTTTGGGTTGCTGTTTGCTGCTGCTGATCTTCCCTCTTTATTTGTTGTATTGCTGTTATCTGACCTTTATTTGGTCAGGACTTTTGGGTTGATTTTCTCTTCAAACGGTATGTAATTGTTGATATTATTGAAAGGCTAAAAAAATGTGAATTTCATCTTCCCCTTTGCTTGAATTTGTCTCCTTATATAACTGAATTTTTGTTAATTTTTTCTCTCTCTCTAATCTGGTATGAAATCTGAAAGTAGGACTGATCAATATGTTGATAATAAAATCCGAATATGTATGTCTATATTCCTGAAGTCAGAATGTGTTTTTGTAGTAGGTTTCATCTTTGTGTTTGTTTCTTAGTCTATTAGTAAAGTAAATTGCATTAAGGTACATGAATTTGACCTTTCTATGGTCAAATTTACCCTATAATAGTGCACAAAACAGTAGTATATATAGCTGAAATTCACCCTTTTAAAGGATATAAAATATGTAATTAAGAAAGGCATTAGAATGAGGAATCTGAACCTTTGAATGGTCATATTCATCCTTTAAAATGCCTAAATAAGCAGGCCTCTTATGGTTTGGAATTATGTTAAAAGTTAGCACTAGGGTAGATAAATCTGACTTCCTAATAGTCAAATTCACCCCATTGATAGTGCATAAACAGTAGTTTAGCTTTGCTGAAAATTATCCTTCAAAGGATATAAGTGTGTAATGGGAAGGAGCTTTAGGAAAGTGAATCTGAAGTCACAAAATAGTCGGATTCACTCCTCAAAATGCCCATAGCAGTCAAAGTATTTGAATAAATGCTTGCTAAAATTTGTTGCATAACATAAAGATGACTGTTAAAAGTCTAAACAAAGTGATATCATTGGATTTGAATCTAATCCTTTCTATGGTTAGATTCAGTCCGTAAAAAGGCATGAACATATTTTGTTTTCCTATGGCATCATTAAGGTTGAATCTAACTTCCTTTTATGGCTAGATTCATCTCACAAATGCCCAAAGCTCCGTCGTTAATACTGTCCAAGTACTCAAAGTTTGGACTTATAATTTTAGATTAACACTGAAAATGCAGGTTCAAGTCTTTGAAGGACATGTTGCTGGCTGCACGGGAGCAGCAACTAGTTTTGTTTTCCCTTCTTTATTTTTTCCTATTAGTAAAATCGATATTATTATGGTTTAGGAGTAATGTAATAGCATATCTACAGTCTTCTATATACATTTCACCTTTTCAGTTGTAAATATGGACTGAACTATATAAAATTTATGATCAGTTGTATTTTTCTTAAATTTGAAACGTTTATTACTATAGTAGTTATGGGAAAGACCTGCTAAGTCACCCGAGATGGGCCAGACTCGTGAGCATGGCCCAATTGAGCCTGACAGTGTCTTAATTTCAGGCTATGGGGCCTGGAATGTTAGACCCATTAACTGTGTTAAATAATCTGTAACCAGTCCTTTTCTCTTATGTTGTCAATTAGCATGAGGAGTATTTCATTTACGAAATCCACTGTAAATTTCTCACTACTGAACACAAATGGGTTTCAAATCGATTATCAAAAGATAGAATCTAAAATCCGGGTTTTCCTTAGATTGTTCGCTCTAAATAAAAGCAACCATGGCTTAATTCGATTTTTAAGACTGTTTTGTCACAAAATTTAAGACAAAGTTCCATGTTGGATCCATGAGCTATGTATAAATTCTCTTGTTTAGTATATAGGAGTAGATCAAATGGTAAAGAAATCTTGTACATGTAACGTTATATTCACAATTCAAATTTGCCTTATTTATTACCATATAGATGTGAGATGTGTTAGCATGTTTGTTCTTTACTGTTTAGCTATTTGATTTCGAATCATGTCCAAATGACCTAATTAGGATGGCCTGAAGTGATACAATTTGCGGCTTAAATGTGGCCATAGCCCAAAACATGTTATCTTTAGGCTATTGAACATCATTTTAGGTAATCCTTAGATAGAACGAACACCTTTACTTTGAAACTTGACAAAAATTGATCATTACCTCAAAATTATAATAAACTACACTCGGGAGTGGCAACTCATGCCCCCGACCCTTAACTCTAAATAAATAATAAAAATACACATAGCAATCACGGGTGCATTTCATGTGACATTTTTGCCACGTGCTCAAAAACAACAAGCGTACGCCATCCTGACTTGTCCAAGATAAATCCATAAACATCATAATCGATATTAAAACTAAAACGTTCTTTCGAAAAACTAGAAAACTCGACCATCGCCACAAATGGGCATTATAAAACCGTCACGATCATAGTCTTGACTACGTAATCTACACGCAGGTGCGACAACTCATGTCCCCGTCTTCAACTTCAAACTATAATAAAAATCACATGTTATAATTGCGGGTGCATTTCATGTGGCGTAGTTATAATGTGTCCAAAAAAAAACAAATAAGTGCACGACATCGTGACTTATTTCAAGATAAATCCATAAATATTAAAAGCAGTTTTAAAAAGTGGAAAAGGGCTAAAAAGCACAATAGGTTTAAAATATGTAAATAATTAGATAATTAGGCCAAATATTAATAGTTAAGCGACCGTGCTAGAACCACGGAATTCGGGAGTGCCTAACACCTTCTCCCGGGTTAACAGAATTCCTTATCCGGATTTCTAGTTCGCAGACAATTTAAAACAGAGTCAAAATTTCCTCGGTTTGGGATTTAAAAATAAAATGGTATCCCGGAACACCGTAAAAATCCGGGTGGCGACTCTGAATTAATGAATAATCCCAAAATCGAATAATGTCACTTAAATTGGATAAACTCCCTTATCCAACCTCACCGGAGAAAAAAGGAGGTGTGACAGCTCTGGCGACTCTACTGGGGATTTCGAACCCAGAATCTCTGGTTCAGGGTTCAAGAATTCGAGCTTAGAATAGCTGTTATATTTGGCTTTCATAATTACCTGATTTTTACATGTTTAAACCTAATGTGCTAAATGCCGCTTTTTACCGCTTTGATATTATCTGAATTGAATGTAAACTGTGCCGAAACCCCTCTTCTCTCTGAGTCTTCTAAATCATCTAGGAAGTGTGCACTTCGTGTGACTTCTTTTCTGTTAGAGTCATATCCAAATTT
>ML412386.1:3367-13765 GCA_005239525.1 Nicotiana knightiana | reverse complement strand
TCCTACCACTAAGTCCTTAGAGACTAGTTTGTTAAGCTGAGTTAGACTTGCATGACCAAGTCGTTTGTGCCACAGGAGGGGATCACTATCCAACACACTTAGACAATGGGTTCATTTTCAGACAACATGGACAAATCTATGACATAGATGTTATTCATTCTTTTTCCATGCAAAACAATCTTGTCAGTAAGCAGGTTAATCACAAAACATTTTGTGGAAGTAAAAGCAGCTTGGTTACCTCTGTCACATAGTTGTGATACACTGATCAGANAATGATTTCACCTTTCTTTCCGTTTCCAAAGGAGACATTTCCTCCTTTGAGACTTTCAAGTGAAAGGAACTGTTCCATGTTCCCAGTCATATGCTTTGAGCAGCCACTATCCAAGTACCAAATCTGGCCGCCTCCTCTCACTTGAACCTACAAAAGGAATCAAACGTTAGTCTTAAGAACCCAAACTAGTTTGGTTTCTTTTCTATGAGAGAATGGATAAATCAAATTTTTCTTGGCCCAATTTGGGAGCCATTTTTTCTCTTTTACAAACCTTTCATTTTTTCGACTGGCATGCTCTTTTGCAGTACACTCATATTTGTAGTGCCCAGTCTTACCACAATGGGTGCAGATTTTATTCTCAGGAAGAGTGAGATACTTGTTTTTGGGATCCCACTTGGGCAATTGACTTCCAAAGCCAATCCCTCTCCTGTTGCTACTATGATTCTCTTGAAGCCATATCAGGGCGTCAGAGGATTTATTCCATTTACAGGTTCGATCTAATTCATGTTTGACTTTGCCAAGTTCTTCATTAAGAGTTCTTATTTGTTATTCCTTGGCATATATCTTATCTTTTAATTTTCCCATGTTTTCTTCTAACATGATATGAGAATGATCAACAACCTTTTTACTTGATCCTAGCTTTAGCTTTAAGTTTTCAGATTTTAGTTCTAGAATCTCAGTTTCAAGTGGATGAACCTGGTTCAACAAGTCAGTGTTTTTCTTTTCAGATTCACTGACTCTGATTTCCAGGTTCATGCACTTTGCTTTTAGCATTGCACATTCTTTAGATAGTTGATCCTTCTCTTTGGTTGTTTCCTCAGAATCATCTATGAAATCAAGTAGCAACTCAGAGAGTTTTTCCTTAGATAGGAACTTTACTTTGTTTTTAAGATGGGAGATACTTACCTCTGGTTCTTCATGTGATTCCTTGTCAGATTCTCCAATTTCCATGAGCGCCTGATCTTCAGTCTCCCCATCTTCTGATTCTTCATCTGAACTTTCCCCCCAAGCAGCAACCATAGCCTTTGTTGTGGTTTTCTTGGGTTGGACCTGTTCCTTCTCTCATATCTCTCTTTTTTCCATTCTACTTCCCACTGAGGACAGTTTTTAATGAGATGGTCAGTCTTACCACATTTATAGCATCCCTCGTTGGTTGGTCTTTCTGGAGCTTTTGCTTTGTTGTAGTTTCCTCCTCTAGAGATGCCTTTCTTCCTCATGATAAAATTTCTAAATTCTTTGGTGATCATGGCCATATCATCATCTTCCAGATTTTCTCCCTCAGTGATTCTTAGGGCTAGACTCCTCTCCTTCTTTGGACCATCCATCTTCATTGTGTGCCTTCTCAGTTCATAGGTAGTTAGGTTTCCAATTAGCTCATCCAATCTGAGGGTTGCCATATTTTTAGATTCCTGGATAGCAGTGATTTTGCTTTCCCAAGAAATAGGCAAGACCCTTGTTAGGATCTTCTCAACCTTGTCCTCTTCAAGAATGATTCTTCCAAGAGACTTCAGTTCATTAGTCAAGGTTGTGAACCTTGTGTACATCTCTTGGATAGTCTCTCCTTCTTTCATAGTGAAGTTTTCATACTGAGAGTATAGTAGAGTACCTCTTGACCTTTTTACCTGAGGTGTTCCTTCATGGGCTACTTGTAAAGTATCCTAGATCTCTTTAGCAGTGGTGTAGCTTTGGATTCTGCTATACTCGTTTGGACCTAGTCCACACACTAGCCACTTTTTGTCCTTTGCATTCTTCTCCCACTTCTTTAGATCCTCAGCAGTGCAATCATCTCTTTTCTTTGGTATATCTATACCTTCAGCAGTGTTCATCATGGTAGCTAGAGGACCATCAGTGACTATGTCCCAGAGTTCATAGTCTTCTCCAATTAGGTGATCTTTCATCCTATTTTTCCACCATGAGTAGTACTGGTGTTCCAACTACTACTGTTGCGGAATAATAAAAAGCAGTAAAGTAAAAACACATAAATTTTTACGTGGAAAACACCTGGCTCAAAAGGTGAAAAAATCACGACCTACTCCTCAGTAGGATTTGCTCAACTCTTCACTAAAAACTCTGAGCCAAACGGACTTACAAAATAAACTCTTTTGTAATCCTAAGGATTAACTCTAACCCTTTGTAGTAACTAGCCCCTAGCTAATTTCTACACACCTCAAGTTAACTCTAACTTGATCAATACGTACCTATTACAATTGCTTCTATGAAAGCTGAAAGATACAATATTAAAAACTCCTACTACAATAAACTAGACTCAATAATCAATCTGATGGAACTAGTTCTTCTAGTTGAACTGTAGCCTTTGCATCGCACAATGATTTTGCTAGAAAAAATAACTCTGGGAATTTTGCTTTCAGACTTTGATTCACTTCAGCTTTGTGCGTCTCTTATTTCTGCAGAAATACATCAAGTATTTATAGAGTCAGTCGTTGAGCTTGTCTTCCAATTCTAGTTCAACTCTACCTGGGTGAAGCAATTCGAACCAAATTCAACTTCCTTTCTTTTGTTACTTTCCTTGCTGAATTCGACTTCAATTAATTAGATCAGTTTGCAACCTTTTCGTATTAGGAGACAATCTCTTGGTTCACTGATATTTCATATTCAAAACATCTCCTAAGAATATACGGTTCATGTGCCAGCTCGTCAGTTCACGATGTGTGTTCTGATGGACCTGGTTCAACTGGTCAGCCTTTTGTCAATCTTCAAAACTATGCAGTGACATGGATCAACAATCATCTTCAATCGCTTCAGGAATAATAGAAACTTCCTTCAACTCATAGCAAACTCAACCGTCGCTCATCTCGAGTGACCTTGATTCACGAGACTATGCTGCCTAAATCCCGCAACCCGTCTCATACCCTCCTGATAATCTTTCTACAATCCGGAGTTTATTTCTCTCACTCCTCCAATACTATCCTGCACGCTGAAACATATTATAGAACATTCCAACCATCTTCCTTTTTCTCAGAAATTACTTTGCAAAAGCTCGATTCTCGATCATACTGCTGCCTGAAACCTTTAAATGCCGCATTCTTAACCTTGAATTCACTAGGACCGCTATTTAGAGTCACCCACTCTGATTGGCCCCGAATACAACAACTCCAAGGTTCTTTTAGCACATGGACACCCTTTTCAATGAAGCACGTGACCAAGTCACTATCCTGACTACTCACCTATGCCTTCAGCAAATTTCTGAATCTTCCAAAGCCTAACCCTGGTCTGACAGGGCCAACTTTAGCACACATTCATCAAATCACAAAATCACTATTTTACTCCTTTCCCTTAGCTGTAATAAATTGCCAACACGCCGACAATATGCAACCCTATGATAACACAATCCTGCGACTCAACTACAAATGATGGGATTCCCCCACTTAGCCCGAAGCTACTCCTTGCACCACTCTAGACCCTGCCGAGATCCTCTCTTCTTTGATAACACGATATTGCTCAACCAATCCGTCCAATTCTTCCAAATTATCTTGCTAGAACTCCCTAAATACTCAAATTCTCTAGCATCATTCACACATTCTTCCTCCTACCGACTAACCACTAGAAACCCTGACAGAGACCTGCCAACTATGCCACCGCTAACCTATTCACAGGAGATAACCCACCTGTGGAAATCATCCGCGGACACCTTCCAATGGCGCTGAAATGTACGCTCTCTGCGACTTCAATACCCCATCCTACGCCCTGATTCATTTACCAACTTTACTAGTCCGTCCGCTCCTCATGGACATCCATTAAATCTGCGACAATATCTTCAAATTCCAAACTATGCTGCCGCTCCCCTACTTTGCGACTGCTCGACTTCCGCTTCTTACACCTGGCCTCCTATAAATGGAACCACCGCCTAGCCTCACTTCAGGATCATTCTCTGTAGCTCTCAAACCAGCAGATCACCATGACTTCAAGCTCTCCGAAGATCACCTTTCTCTAGATGCCTTCATTATCAACACTTATCCTATACTGAACCAGTGCACCTCACGGTCTCTGACAACTGCTTCTTCAATATTTCTTCTCAATACTCTGACCCCACGCAATCGAAGAAACCATAGCACCAACAAACTTAACACATTCCATTCGATTAATGATGACGACTTCACGTCACAGGTGCATATCCCACCTCACTTGAAGATACCAAGTCTTACTACTTTATCAACCCCAATCGGACCATTCATAATCCAAATGCCTTTGCTCTGCCGGAATTAAAATAACGAAATCTCGAAATCACACTCTGAGAAGACCTCCTTTCAAACCATTCATTACCCCTAACATACGGCCAAGCATTCTATCATCATATCGACATCACACGATAACCAATCGCAATCATCATCACTACCTGAGCATAGCCTTAACGCTCTAAAAAACATAGCTATTGAGCTGAAACAACATATTATTCTGTTACAAGGCCATAACAACAGCCCCAACCAATTATACATGGAAACATCTCGAATTACATGCGTAGCTCCATTCAATTCCTCAATTTCCTGATTCATAGCAAGCGCTTCGCAACGTGTAAGATTGAGTAGGAATGAACATAGGAATAAGCCTCAAAGGAATCGAATCGCAGGATGAGGAATCAAGAAGGGAAATACTCCTAACAACCTTGTAGCCTCTCGAAGATAAGTACAAACGTCTCCGTACCGATCCGCAACTAGCCTTGCTCATGACTCGTGAGACCTAAGGGAATCTAGAGCTCTGATACCATGTTGTCAAGACGCAAAATCCTATCACGACCCCAAATCCAGACCAGTCGTGATGGCACCTATCATGGAACTAGGCCAGCCAAAACTTCACTAAAATCATAATTAACTCCCATTTACCTCTTTACTATACCGATTACCCATAAAAGTTTCCTTTAAAAATTTATAAAACGGTTAAATCTATACTGAACATTAAATACAATCCCCCGAGAACCCGGAGTCAGTGGTCATGAGCATCTACATAGAATATACAACTTAAGAAAATAAATTCTATAATAGTAAGCAGGTGAGGGAGCAGGACTGCGGACACATGCAGCTACCTCGCAAACCTCCGAGAATCTCTGGAACAGATAGACAGCTCACCCTGCCCTAACACCTGAATCTGCACACAAGGTGCAGGGAGTAATGTGAGTATGCCAACTCAGTAGTAACGAAAATAAATCAGGTCTGAGCAGCAAGACACACATAAAATCAATGTCATATAATCACAAGATCCACAACCTTTCTCTTCAACAGTATAACATAGATATGTGAAATCATCATGCCTTAAAATCAACTTCAGAAAAATCGTTTAAAGAATGCATAGTTTTAATAACTTCAAACCGAAAGATTTAGTATGAAAATGAATGTAGTAAAATCATCAGTAGCCCCTCGGGTAAACATGTATCATAATCATCCCCTCGTGCATGACTCATATTCACCTAGCACCTCACAATCACTCATGCCTCCCAATCACTCGTCACTCGGCCTCCCAATCACTCGTCACTCGGCACTCGGTGCGCTCACTGGGGGTGTGTATAGACTCCGGAGGGGATCCTTCAGCCAAAGCTCTAATATCACTCAGCACCTGACCATCACTCTTGCAACTCATTAGTTGCCGCGGAGAGGACCCAGTCCAATCCAAAAATCAGTACGCGCCACATACTCGTCATCCGACATGTGCGCATCTCTAAAATCAGGGAGAAAATATGTAGTCTGGGGTTCCATACCCTCATGACAAGATTTATAACCATTACTTACCTCCACCGGGCCACGACACTAGTCCTCTATGCTCATGCCCCTCAAATTGGATCACGATTGCTCCTAATCTAGCCAAAACCTGTTCAACATCATCAATATATACTCAAGGAACACAACCCAATCGAAAATTATCAAATTATGCAAGAACCTAGAAATTCGGCCAAACCCGAGTCCCAGGCCCACATCTCGGGATCCGATAAAATTTACATCTTAAGAACCCTTATCCTCCCACGAGACCGTACATACCATGAACATCAAACTCGGACTGCCTACTAAAATTGCCAAAAGAAATTCCCAACTCCTTCTTCCCATTTTCCAAACTTTTCTAACTTTAGTTCTTCAAATACAAGCCAAATCCGAATCTAAATAGCATAGAAATGATGTTAATAACCCGAGAACTTATCTTTCCTGAAGAATCACTAATCCCCTCTCCAATCTGCCTTCAAAGGAGCTCCTCTCGCATGCAAAAATGGTGAAATGAAATGTAATTTCATGGATGCCTCTTATATACTGTTTCTGCCAGCATTTTCGCACCTGCAGACACTTGGTCGCACCTGCGGACCCGCACCTGCGGTCCCAGGTGCGCACCTGCGGAATCCCACTTAACGGACCAATATTGCACCCGCGGCCAATCTTTCGCACCTGCGGCCAATCTTCCGCACCTGCGAAGCCAAAATTTCGCACCTGCGGAAATTCCCTTGCCTAGGCTTTTTCGCACCTGTGCCTTGCCCATCGCACCTGCGGCTACCCATCCGCAAGTGCGGCCAACACCAGAAATCACACCAGCAGCTATTTCTGCAAATTTTCCAAGTTCAAAACCCTGCTAACCATCCGAAATCAACCCGGAGCCCCGCCCCAACCAAACATACCAACACACCACATAGCATCATTCCAACTTAGTCGAGCCTTCGAAACACCAAAAGGAGCACGAAAACACCAAAATTACATCAAATTCAAGCCTATGAACTTTAAAACTTCCAAATTTTGCCAACTATGCCGAAACCAACCAAAACACCTCCGATTGACCTGAAATTTTGCACACATACTCAAAATGACATTACAGACCTGTCCAACTTCCGGAATTCCATTCCGACCCTGATAGCCTATTTTCCACTGCCGACCGAAAATCTCCAAAAACTAACTTTCGCCAATTCAAGCCTAATTCTACACCGGACATCACAAAAATATTCTGAACACACTCCTAAGTCCTAAATCACCTAACGAAGCTATCCGAGCCATAAAATTCGTATTCCGAGGTCGTTTACCAATAAGTCAACTCTTAGTTGACTTTCTCAACTATTAGGCTACTTTAAGAGACTAATACCTCAATTCTCACCATGACCACTCTGAACCCGACCCAACACACATAAATGAAGCTGAAACACATAAAATGAAGTAGAAACGGGGGAAACGGGGCTAAATTCTCGGAACGACCGGCCGGGTCGTTTCAAATCCATAAGGTCGTGATGGCGCTGAACATCATTGTCAGGCAAGCCAATCATTAATTAATTGAAATAATTTTTGGTTTTAACATTTATGAAAAACATTTCCTTTCACTTTATTAAATATTAACTAAATAAAATTTGTTAAGTAAATACAATGGTTTAAATAGTCCTATTTTAACAAATATATCCCAACACATCCCAGAACCCGGTGTCACAAGTACATGAGCAATTTCTAAGAATTTTACAATTTCTACAAGGCTTGTCCGAAATACAAGTGGACATATTTTTTTTAAATAATGCAATACAGAATGAGGTAGACTCTGTCAGTTGCGGATCGCCTCCGGATAATGCAGCTCGCCTAAGTCTCCAATCCTCCACAACGCTATGAAAGTACCTGTGCAATAAAATGTACAACAACTATAGCATGAGTACAAAAACAACGTGTACTAAGTAAGTCGCCCGCCTAACCTCAGAGAGGTAGTGACGAGAGGTCAAATTAGACACTTGCTAAAGGTCAATTTAGAATATTCAAGTGCAACACTAAGCATGATTATCATAGGCAATTTATTAAAATCAGGAATAAATATTATCAACTCCGTTCACATTTAACACTTTATATCTTCGTCATATTAGTAACAATTAATCAACATGGATGATTTAATCAAATAACAATTAATCAACGGGAAGGAACAACTTCTTCCAAAATTTCTAATAACTTTAAATCTCTGTCATTTCAATTGACAATTTAAAATTTCAGGCCAGTAATCAGGCAAAAATCATAGCAACTACGCAGTAAATATAATGCGCAAGCAATGCCGAGGGTCGAACGGAGCGGACCAATAATAATAAACTGTGCACTGCCGAGGGTCGAACGACTCGAACCATAGATGCATCTATCTGCCCCGCTCGCGAATCGATCATGCGACACAGTTATACATACGAATAATAAGGCTAGCCTGCTCGCGAATCATACCTGCGACTCAGATGCTCATATGTACACATATCCACATAATAAATCCGTATTTTATCAAGAAAGCAGTTTTTCTCAGGAAAGTGGTAAAATTCTTCTTAAAGGAACAAGAAATATAGCTTTTAAATCTTTGTTTTGAAACTCTTTTGCCCAAGTTTAATGATATTCCATAATATAACCCTACCAGGTATACAATTATCCATAGAGGAATCAATTCTTTTTCTAGATGATTAAGAAAATTAACTCTAGTCTTCTTCAGATATTCAATAAGGATTTCGATTATCTTAGCAGTTTAATATTACATGCAGGATCACAGGTACAACACATAAGGCATGCTAGTGGGTCCTAGTCTACCCGGACATGGCATAATAGTAGCTACGCACGGACTCCCGTCACCTCATGCGTACGTAGCCCCCAAAGATAATAGCACATACTTACTTAATTCACCTAGGGGGACGATTCCTCCTCACAAAGTTAGAAAGGAGACTTACTTCGCTCCGAAATTCCATAACGGGCTTCCAAGCCCTTCCGACGACTCCAACGGACGCACAACGCCCCAAAACTATCCAAATAACGGCAAACCAATGAAAATACGCCCTAATTTTTGCAATAATTCAAAATTATATAATTTCCCAACCCCGCTTAGTGAAATGACCAAAATGCCCTCGGGCCCACATGCCCGAAATCCGAAATCCAAAATTTCTCGAAGATATATTTTACCCATAGCTTTACTAGTTGAAATATACAATTACTCTACATCCCATGCTCAAATTCGTGGCTAAAAATCCAAATTACCATTTCTAGGTTTTCTTCAATATTTCCAAATTTTCCCACAATTTTCATGTCTAATCCATGCATATTAGAAACATGAAGGAATTAGTTACCTTGACATTGCATGAAGAAATACTCTCCTTGAAGCCTCTCAAGATCGACCAAACCAATGAAGAAATGACCACAAATTCTCGGTTTTAAAACATTCTGCCAGGTCATTTTTCGCACCTACGATCAAACTCTCACACCTGCGATTCCGCAGGTGCAACCAAACCTCCGCACCTGCGGCTTTCCTCAGCTCAAGCCAACCTCGCACCTGCGCCATATCCTGCATCTGCGACTTCGCAGGTGCAGAAATACCATCGCTCCCAGCCAGACCACCACTTCTTCGCACCTGTGATGCCATAGCCGCACCTGCGGCCAAATCCTCGCAGGTGTGGTCACACCAGATGGCAGAAAATTCCACCCTTCTTCAAACTCTCAATTTGATCCGTTAACCACTCGGAATCCACCCGAGGCCCCCGGGACCCCATTCAATTATATCAACCTGTTCCAAAACATAATGCGGACTTGCTCAAGGCCTCAAATCACATCAAACAATATCGAAACCACGAATCGCACCAAAATCCCAATTTTATGAACTTGAAATTCCAAACTTCCAAATCCGATGCCAAAACCTATCAAATCACGTCCGATTGACCCCAAATTTTGCACAGAAGTCATATTCGACATTACGGACCCGCTCCAACTTCCGGAATCGCATTTCGAGCTCGATATCATAATTTCCACTTCCGGTCGAATTTCTCAAAAACCTTCAAATTTCTATCTTTAGCCAAATGACTTCAAAATGACCTACGGACATCCAAATTCACTTCCGATCGCGCTCCCAACTCCAGAATCACCATACGGAGTTATTCCCAGACTCGGAATCCCAAACGGACATCAACATCACTGAAATTCGCTTCAAGCCAAACTTAGGAAATTTCTTCAAAAATGCTGACTTCCACAATATGCATCGAAACTCTCCCGGGTTATCCAAAACTTGATCCGGACATACGTCCAAGTCCAAAATCATCATACGAACCTGCAAGAACCTTCAAATCCTGATTCGGAGTTTGTTTACTCAAAATTCCAATCTTAGTTGATTCTTCCAACTTAAGGCTTCTGAAATGAGAATTTTCTTTCCAAATCAACTCTAAACTT
>ML412385.1:0-13221 GCA_005239525.1 Nicotiana knightiana | reverse complement strand
GTATATATATATATATATATATATATATATATATATATATATATATATAAAATACACACACACACATACAAAAATAATTAACTATTAAATAGTACTTATGTCACGACCCGGAATTCCCACCTTCGGGACCATGATGGCGCCTAACATTTCACTTGCTAGGTAAGCTGTCACGACCCAAAATCCCTAAGGTCGTGATGGCGCCGGACATCAATGTCAGGCAAGCCAAATCATTAATTAATTAAAAAAAAATACAAATGGGACAAGAAAATTTAAAATAAAAATAAATACAGTACGAAGGAGACTCTGTCAGTTGCGGATCGCCTCCGGATGATGAAGCTCGCCTAAGTCTCCGACATCCTCCACATTGCTATGAAAGTACCTGTGCAATAAAATACACAACAAGTGTAGCATGAGTACAAAAACAACATGTACTCAGTAAGTCGCCCGCTTAACCTCAGAGAGGTAGTGACGAGAGGTCGAATTAGACACTCACTAAGGGCCATCAACTTAATTAACAACATAAGATGAACACGGTAGGCATGTAAAGGTAGCAAAGCAACAATACATATAAGACAGTGAAATCCAAGTAAATACTGGGAATAAACAAACAGTTACCACTTCCTCATTTGCCCCCAAATATTTTAAATAACAATTTCCTCTTTGTTTTCCCCCAAATATCTTGTCACTTTTTAAAATCCATGAAAACATTTAAAAATTTAGCATGCGCATACGGGATAAGGAAAACCCGCCTGAGCCGTCATAATAATCAACTATGTGCCCTGCCGAGGATCGAACGACCCGTACCAAAAGTGCACCTCTCAATAAAATACTCATGTCTATGCACTGCCGAGGATCGAACGGCCCGTCCCATAAGTGCACCTCTCAATATAATAATCATGTCTATGCATTGCCGAGGATCGAACGGCCCGTATCAAAAGTGCATTTTAAATCCGTCGTGGCGTACGGACCGCTCCCATGAGAGTAGGGGGAAATAATACTCCGCTCGCGGAATGTAAATTGCGAAGCGGTCACATGCAGACACACACAATCAACAATCCACCCCGAATATGTCGGGAACACAAATACTCAAGTAAATGACCGATTTCTCTTTTAAAAACCAATAATAGTATTTAAATCCCTTTTTCGAAATTCACTTGCCAAGTTTTTATAATGTTTAATAACACAACCATATTCGGAAAATACAATTGCCCGCGAAGGAAATAAATTCTCTTTTTAGATGATTTAGAAAATAAACTCTAATCTTCCTTAGTCATTAAATCACAATTTCGATTATATTAGCAGTCTAATATCACAGACAAGATCACAGGTACAACAGGTAAGGCATGCTAGTGGGTCCTAGGCTACACGGACATGGCATAGTAGTAGCTACGCACGAACTCCCTTCACCTCGTGCGCACATAGCCCCCGAAGATAATAACATATACTTAATTAATTCACCTAGGGGGACAATTCCCCCTCACAAAGTTAGAAAGGAGACTTACCTCGCTCTGAATTTCCATAACCGGCCTCCAAGCCCTTCCGATGACTCCAAACGGACACAAAACGCCCCAAAATTATCCAAACAACGACAACCCAATGAAAATATACTCTAATATTTGCAACCATTCCAAATTATATAATTTCCCAACCCCGCTTAGTGAAATGACCAAAATGCCCTCGGGCCCACGTGCCCGAAATCCAAATTTCTCGAAGATACATTCTACCCATAGCCTTACTAACTCAAATATACAATATACTCAATTATTCATGCTCAATTCGTGGCTAAAAAATTCAATTTCCGTTTTCTAGGTTTCTTCAATATTTCCCAAATTCCTACCAATTTCCATGCCTAATCCATGCATATAATCTTGTATTTAATTCAAAAACGTGAAGAAATTACTTACCTTGGGATCCTTGATGAAATCCTCTCCTTGAAGCTCCTCAAAATCGCCCATAGCATATGAAAATAGATGAAGAAATGACCCAATTCTCGCTTTAAAAAACAATCTTCCCAGGCCTATTTCCGCACCTGCGGCCCCCTTATCGCACCTGCGCTTCCGCAGGTGCGCCCAAATCTCCGCACATGCGGCCTCCTTGGCTCCAGCCCAATTTCGCACCTGTGGCGCCCTTAGCTGCACCTGCGGCTAAAGCCTCGCAGGTGCGGATCACACCAAATGACAGCAACCTTCATCTTTCTTCAACTTCAAATATTGATCCGTTAACCACCCGAGGCCCCCAGGGACCCCGTCCAATTATACCAACCTGTTCCAAAACATAATGCGGACTTTCTCGAGGCCTCAAATCACATCAAACAACATCGAAACCACGAATCACACTCAAATCCCTACTATATGAACTTAGAAATTTCCAACTTCTACATCTGATGCCGAAACCTATCAAATCACGTCCGATGTACATCAAATTTTGCGCAAAAGTCATATTCGACATTATGACCTGCTCCAACTTCCAGAATTGCATTCCGACCTTGATATCAAAATTTCCACTTCCGGTCGGACTCCTCAAAAACCTTCAAATTTCTATCTTTAGCCAAATGACTTCAAAATGACCTACGGCCATCCATATTCACTTCTGATCGCACTCCCAACTCCAGAATCACCATATGGAGCTATTCCCATACTCGTAATCCCAAACGGACATCAACATCACTGAAATGCGCTTCAAGCCAAACTTAGAAAATTTCTTCAAAAATGCTGACTTCCACAATATGCATCGAAACGCCCCCGGGTTATCCAAAACCCGATCCGGACATACGCACAAGTCCGAAATCATTATATGAACCTGCAGGAACCCTCAAATCCTGATTGGGAGGTCTTTTACTCAAAATTCCAATCTTAGTTGATTCTTCCAACTTAAGGCTTCTAAAATGAGAATTTTCTTTCCAAATCAACTCTAAACTTCCCGAAATTCAATTTCGGCCATGCCCACGGGTCATAATATCTGAAATGGAGCTGCTCACGACTTCAAACCGCTGAACGACGTGCTAGAGCTCAAAACGACCGGTCAGGTCGTTACATAAGCCAACATTAGAGGTTCTTTAAGCCAATATTAATCAATTATGATAAGTAAAAACAATTAAGCTGAACTGAATTTAATACTGAGTGTGAATTAATATAAACATCTGTAATATCTAAGTACAACCCGAATCTGGAGTCACAATTCACTAGCTTTTAGAGTTTCTACAAATAGGGTTTGAAATAAATACAAATGTCTCGAACGAAAAGAACAGTAAACTGGGGGAAATGGAAGGGGACTTCAAGGTCTGCGGGCGCCAGCAGAACTACCTCGAGTCTCCAAAAGCAAATCCAAGTTGAAACGCCTCATGGACAGTGTCACGATCCAATTCTATTATAGGTCATGATAGCGCCCAGCGCCGCCTAGGCAAACCAAAAATGAACTAACCACGCGACTTCCCTTTTTAACAAGTTTCAAAGTAATTAAAATTTCCTTAATTTAAAAAATTTAAGTAATAACAGAATTAAAATAAATAAAACGAAAGCAGCTGAGTGCAATCATGACCATAGAAACAAACCCAAACCACAAGTCTACTAGTGTGTGCCAAGGCCTGGTGTCACAAGTGTATGAGACACTAGTAGAATATCAGAAGAATACTAGTTTACTGTCTGAAGAGAAATAGATCAAAAATACAAGCAAAAGAAAGACTCCGGCTGCTGCAGAACAGGCTCAGAAGGGTAGCTCATTGCGAAGTCTTGGAAATCAGGGATGTGCGTCGGACTGATATCCAGATGCACCTGCCTCAGATCCTGCACATTTAGTGCACAAGTTTAGCGTGAATACATATACAACATTTACCCTGTAACTATCCAGTCTAACCTCGAAGAAGAAGTGACGAGGGGTCGACTTTGACACTTACTGTGATGACACAAAGGGTCATCTTATAAATTAAGACTCCATTCCAGTCTCATTAGCCTTAAAAAGATTAACTTTAATTACCTCGATTTTCCATGCGTAGTCTGGGCGTAAAATCATAAAGCTTTTATGTGAGAAACAAAATTTTTTGGAATTTAAAACATGGTTTTAGTTGACTTTGTTCAACACTTTTAGTAAATAGACCCGGATCTGTGTTCTGACAATCCCAGGAGGTCCGTAATAAAATATGGGGCTTGAGCGTGTGCCCGGAATTGGATTTCGAGGCCCCTAGCCTTAGAAATTAATTTTTGAAAGAATATGTTTTGCTGGATTTAATGAAATAAAAAAATGAATTAATGGTTGAAAACGTTGGTATCAGGCCCGTATTTTTGGTTACAGAGCTCGATATAGGTTTGTTATGATGTTTATATCCCATCTGTGTAATTTGGTGAGAATCGAAATTTCGGTTGAGAAATAGTGAAATCGAAGTGTTCTTGAAAAGAATCACGAGTTTTGAGTTTAAATTCGTAATTTTAGATGTTATTTTCATGATTTGATCGCACGAGCAAGTCTGTATGATATTTTTAGACTTGCGTGCATGTTTGGTTTAGAGTCTCGAGGGCTCGGGTGAGTTTCGGTAGGCTTTGGGATGTTTTAAACTTGTAAAATCTGCTGGTGCACCAGTTCTGGTGTGCCCGCACCTGCGAACCTTGAGCCACAAGTGCGATCTCGCAGGTGCAAGAGGAAGGCCGCAAGTGCGACCCAGGCCAGCTTCCCTTTTTTCCGCAGATGCAGACTTCATGCGCAGAAGCGGGACCGTAGAAGCGGACAATTGCCCGTAGGTGCGGCTCCAGTGGCAATTTCCCTTTTCCGCAGAAGCGGAAGAACTTCCGCACGTGCACAAGTGCAGGTCCGACCCAAAAACCGCAGATGCGAGGGTCGGGTAGTGAGTTATTAATTAGAACTCCAGCCTTTTTATTCTTATTTTTCACAAAGGTAGAAGACCTAGGGCGATTTTCTCAAGGCTTTTTCTTCCAAAATCATAGGTAAGTGTTCATTAACACTTTTCTTTCAATTACCCAATATTTTTCATCACTTTTCAATCGAAAATCAAGAATTTTCATGGTAGAAATTGAGAGTTTGGGCAGAATTAAGGAATTTTGTAAAACGGGATTTTGACCTCGAATTGAGGTCGAATTTTTAAAATAATTGCATATTCGGGCTCGGGGGTGAATGGGTAAACAAAATTTGGTTCGAACCACGAGATTGGACCAAGCGGGCCCGTGTTTTAACCTTTTTTTTGAGAAACTTAGGAAAATCATTTTCAGTAAAGTTACTTCCTTTAGCCTTAATTAATGATATTGAGCTAATTATGATAGAGTCGAGCGGGTTAGAGCAAAATTCGAAAGAAAAAGCGGTAATTGAGCAGTGAGTGGCCTACGAAATTGAGATAAGTGTTTGGTTTAACCTTGGCTTGAGGGAATAAGAATCCCCAACTTAAATGCTATGTGAATTTGCATGTGTGTGGTGTATCGGTGAGGTGACGAGTATCTATGCACCACCAAATTATCTGTTAAACATGATCCTATCCCCGTTTCCAGTTATTTGCTTCTTGGTTTAATTGTTTCATGATCATTGAAGTTTATATGTCTATTTGGATTCGTTGATTCATTGTTAAGCATTGATCCAAGTAATTTGGAAGTGTTGGTTTTTCTCTTGGTTTTGTTGTGTTACATAAGGATTGGGCTGGTTGTCAGTGTTACGATATGTATATACATTCCGGTTGACTTTGTTATGAGATGATAATTGATGAAGTTTATGAGTTTTACAGCTTCTGTTTACAATTGTTGATATAAAAATGTTGTGAAAGGATTGGCCTGAATTGTGAAAGTTTTTATAAATAAACTATATGATATGTCTGGTGGGAGCGGGTTGCACACCGCAACAAGAAGTGATAAGGGTGGACAGGTGGGATCGGTTTGCACGCCGCAACATGAGAAATAAGGGTGATATATATAAGGAGGAGCAATAAGGGTGGACAAGTGGTAGCGGGTTGCGCGCCGCAACAAGGAGCAATAAGGGTGAATATTTATGTTTTACTGATTTTCAAAATTAAGGATTTGGGGAACTCCGATTTTATTAAAATGGTTTTCATACTCTGACTTATATTGTGATTTAAAGTGAAAGTTGGAAAGATTTGAGGAGTTGATTATAATTGGCATTTGAAAAGAGTTATCCAAGTTGTTTTATTTATTGTTGTATATTACTGGTTATCAAGTTTATTATATTATTATTATTATTATTATTATTATTATTATTATTATTATTATTTCTTTCTTCCTTTATTATATATAATGTTTACAGTTTATGTTGTTGATGCCCCGCCGTAGCCTCGTCACTACTTCGTCGAGGTTAGGCTCGGCACTTACTCAGTACATGGGGTCGGTTGTACTGATACTACACTCTGCACTCTTTTGTGCAGATCCAGGTACCAGCCAGAATTAGGAGATCTTAGTAGCTGAGCATCTTCGTTCGGAGACACGAGGTAGATCTGCTGGCGTCCGCAGATTCTTGGAGTCTTCTTCTCATTATTTATTTACTGTTTTACTTCATTCAAAACAAGCATATGTTTTCTTTCAGCCAAGTATTTGTAGTATTCTTTAGTAGTTCATGAATTGTGACACCAGACCCTGGGGTAGTCTTATAGTTATATTTTTAGTTCGTGGTTCGGCTTATTTATTCGTTTATTATTCTATTCGTGAATTTATGCATTGGAATTAATAAATTTAGTTTATTTTTGAATTTACCTATTACATTTAAATAGACTTTAATAGAAATTAATTAAATAAGTTCTAACATTGGCTTGCCTAGCAAGTGTGGTATTAGGCTCCATCACGATCCCTAAGGTTGGGAATTTGGGTCGTGACAAGTTGGTATCAGAGCACTAGGTTGCATAAGTCTCACAATTCACAAACAAGCTTGATAGAGTATGTGGGATCGGTACGGAGACGTCTGTACTTATCTCACAGAGGCTATGAAGTTAGGAACAAACTCAGTTTTTATTTCTACTCTGTCGTGCGATCCTTGATATCTCAAATACTGATTAAACTCTTCTACTCTCTCGCAGATGGCGAGAACATGTGCTTCTTCTTCTGCTAACCAACAATCTGGTCTTCCAGTAGCAATAACTCCTATTAGAGGCAGAGGCCGAGGCGACATCAGGGGCCGAGGCAGGGGCAGGACTCAGCCCATTGCTCATACTGCAGCACCAATTGCAGAGCCCCAGATTGAGATTGATGGGAGGGGGGGGGGGGCTCCAGCTCANGGGGGGGGGGGGGGGGGGGGTGGCTCTAGCTCAGACCGTTCCAGTTGGACCAACTCAGGTTCCAAAGGGGTTTATTACTACCCGGTACTTCAGGATGCTTTGTTCCGGTTAGTGGGCCTTATGGAGAGTGTAGCCCAGACTGCCCCACTCCCTGTTGTAGCAGCCGCATCTCAGGCTGGAGGAGGGCTCCAGATTCCTGTTACTCACACTCCTAATGAGACTACTCCTCAGGTTCAGACCTCAGTAGCCAATCCAGTTGGGGTAATTCAGCCAGTTGCTCCAGCGCCGCCCGTTGATGGGGAGGCTATGTCCACCAATGCTTTGTAGAGATTGGACAGGTTCATTAAGCTTTTCCCTGTTTACTTCAGTGGTGCTACTTCAGAGGATCCTCAGGAATATCTGGACAGCTGTCATGAGGTTCTTCGTAATATGGGTATTTTGGAGACCAATGGGGTCGACTTCGCTGCGTTGCAGATGACTGGTTCCACCAAGAAATGGTGGAAGGATTATTTGTTGACTAGACCAGTTGGGTCGCCTGCTTTGACCTAGGATCAGTTTTCTCACCTCTTTTTGGAGAAATTTTTTCCCATTACTACCAGAGAAGAGAATCGTCATCAGCTTGAGCGTCTTCAGCGGGGGGGCATGAGAGTTACCCAGTATGAGAATCGTTTTATGGATTTGGCCCGACATGCTATTCTTTTGTTGCCTATTGAGAGAGAGAGAGGGTTAGGAAATTTATTGAGGGACTTGCCTAGCCCATCAGGTTGTAGATGGTTAAGGAGACAGGGACTGAGATTTCATTTCAGGATGCGGCCAATGTGTCTAGGAGAGTTGAGATGGTTCTCAGGATGGGAGGTCAGGGGTCAGACAAGAGACCTCTCCATTCCGGTAGATTCAGCGGTGCCTCGTATGGGGGCGGAGATACTCACGGTAGAGGCCATTCTTCCAGGCCATTTAATTCAGCACTTCAGACGTCCCATGATGACTCAGGTGGTCGTGGTTCTTACTTGCCTTATTCTGATCAGTCAGCCCCTATCAGAGCACATCCTCTTTGGATTTATTATCGTGGTCAGCCGGTTCGTTAGGGTCAGCCTCAGTATTAGGATGCTTTTTATGAGTGTGGTGAGCATGGACACATTAGGAGATCTTTTCCGAGATTTTTGTGTAATCAGCCTCAGTACTAGAATTCTCGTGCTATAGTTCCGGCACCAGCTGCAGCACCACCTGCCCAGCCAGCCAGGGGTAGGGGTCAGGTAGTCAGAGGTAGAGGTCAGAATGTTAGAGGTGGGGTCAGCATTCTTGAGGTTGAGGCCAGCCCACTAGAGGTGGTGGCCAGCCCGTTAGAGGTGGAGGACCACCTATTAGAGGTCCTCCTTGTGACGCAGTTCAGGGTGGTGGGGCTCAACCCCGATTATATGTATTTCTAGCTAGACCCGAGACGGAGTCCTCCGATGCAGTTATCACAGGTACCATTTCAGTTTTTTTAATAAAGATGCTTCAGTTTTGTTTGATCCGGGGTCTACTTATTCTTATGTGTCATCCTATTTTGCCTCGCATTTGGTTGCACCCCGCGATTCTTTGAGTGTTCCTGTTTATGTGTCTACGCCGGTGGGGGATGATATTGTTGTAGATCGTGTATATCGTTTGTGCGTAGTCATTATTGAGGGTCTTGAAACTAGTGTAGACCTTTTGCTTCTTGACATGGTTAATTTTGATGTCATATTGGGCATGGATTGGTTGTTACCTTATTATGCCATCTTGGACTGTCACGCCAAAACAATTACTTTAGCTTTGCCGGGATTGCCTCAGTTAGAATGGAAAGGGACTCCTGGTCATTCTCCCAGCAGAGTGATTTCTTATGCCAAGGCTCGTCGCATGGTTGAGAAAGGATGTTTGGCTTATTTGGCTCATATCCGTGACTGATGCCGAGATTTCTCCAATAGAGTCAATGCCTATTGTTCGGTAGTTTCCTCGAAGTGTTTCCTGCAGACCTGCCGGGGATGCCACCCGACAGGGATATCAATTTTTGTATTGATGTTGCTCCGGGCACTCAGCCCATTTCTATTCCTCCATAATGGATGACCCCACCAAAATTGAAAGAACAGTTGCAATACCTCCTTGATAAAGATTTCGTCAGGCCTAGTGTCTCGCCCTGGGGTGCACCGGTTTTGTTTGTAAAGAAGAAGGATGGATCAATGAGGATGCGTATAGATCACCGACAGTTGAATAAAGTTACTATCAAAAATAAGTATCCGTTACCGAGAATTGATGATTTATTTGATCAGCTTCAGTGTGCCAGCGTGTTTTCGAAAATTGATCTAAGATCGGGCTACCATCAGTTGAAGATTAGGGCGTCCGATGTTCCTAAAACAGCCTTTCGGACAAGGTATGAGCACTATGAATTTTTGGTGATGTCTTTTGGCTTGACTAATGCCCCAACAAACTTTATGGTTTTGATGAATCGAGTTTTCAAACCTTGTCTGGATTCCTTCGTAATTGTGTTCATTGATGATATTCTTATATACTCCCGCAGTCGGGAGGAGCATGAACATCACCTCTGTATAGCGCCCCAGACTTTGAGGGATAATCAGTTGTATGAAAAATTTTCAAAGTGTGAATTTGTTAGATTCAGTAGCTTTCTTGAGTCACGTCATATCAGCATATGGTATTTAGGTAGATTCTAAAAAGATAGAGGCAGTCAAGAACTGGTCTAGACCCACTTCAGCCACAGAAATCAGAAGCTTCTTGGGTTTGGCGGGATACTACTGTCGTTTTGTGGAGGGGTTCTCGTCTATAGCAGCCCCGATGGCGAGATTGACTCAGAAGGGTGCCCCATTTAAATTGTCGGATGAGTGTGAGGCGAGCTTCCAGAAGCTCAAGACAGCCTCAACTTCAGCACCGGTATTGGTATTACCATCAGGTTCAGGATCTTTCACGGTATATTGTGATGCTTCCCGTGTTGGGTTGGAAGCGGTATTGATGCAAGACGGCAGGGTGATAGCATATGCGTCTCGGGAGTTAAAGATTCACGAGAAGAATTATCCTGTCCATGACTTAGAGTTGGCAGCCATTGTTCATGCATTGAAAATATGGAGGCACTATCTTTATGGCGTGCCATGTGAGGTTTACACGGATCATCGTAGCCTCCAGTACTTGTTCAAACAAAAGGATTTTAATTTGAGACAGAGGATATTGTTAGAGTTATTGAAAGACTATGACGTCACTATATTGTATCATCCGGGAAAGGCCAATGTGGTGGCCGATGCATTGAGTAGGAAAGCATTAAGTATGGGCAGCCTTGCATGTATTCCAGTTGGTGAGAAACCGTTAGCTTCAGACATTGGAACGTTGGCTAATCAGTTCGTGAGGTTTGATATTTTTCCCAGCCATGTTCTAGCTTGTACAGTTGCCCGATCTTCGTGATTCGAGCGTATCAGAGATCGACAGGATGATGACCCGCACTTGATGGTCCTTAGGGACACAGTTCAGAATGGTGGTGCCAAGAAAGTACAGTTGGAGATGATGGTGTTTTGAGGATGCAGGGTCGTATACGTGTGCCTAATGTTGATGGCCTTCGTGAGTTGATTCTTGAAGAAGCTCACAGTTCTAAGTATTCTATTCACCCGGGTGCTTCCAAGATGTACCACGACCTGCGACAACACTACTAGTGGCGAAGGATGAATGAGGATATTATTGCTTATGTGGCTCGTTGTTTGAATTGCCAATAGTTGAAATATGAGCAACAGAGACCCGGTGGTTTACTTCAGCAGATAGAGATTCCTTAATGGAAGTAGGATCGTATCACTATGGACTTTGTTGTTGGACTCCCACGGACTCCGAGGAAGTTTGACGCCGTTTGGGTTATTGTGGACAGGTTGACAAATCAGCACATTTCATTCCAGTGGCAAGTACTTACACTTTGGAGCGGTTGGTAGAGATATATATTCGAGAGATTGTTCGCCTTCACGGTGTGCCCGTGTCTATCATTTCTGATCGAGGTACGCAGTTTACCTCACACTTTTGGAGTGCAGTTCAACGAAAGTTGGGTACCCGAGTTGAGCTGAGCACAACATTTCATCCTCAGACGGACGAGCAATCCGAGCGTACTATTTAGATTCTAGAGGATATGCTCCGCGCTTGTGTTATTGACTTTGGAGTTTCTTGGGATCAGTTCTTACTGTTAGCGGAGTTTGCCTACAATAATAGTTATCAGTCGAGCATTCAGATGGCTCCCTATGAGGCGTTATATGGTAGGCGGTGTAGATCTCCAGTTGGTTGGTTTGATCCGGGAGAGGCTCGGTTATTGGGTACATACTTATTTCAAGAGGCCTTAGATAAGGTCAAGATTATACAATATCGACTTCATGCAGCTCAGTCTAGGCAAAAGAGTTACGCTGATCGTAAGGTTTGTTATGTGGCATTCATGGTTGGAGAGAGTGTATTACTCCGGGTATCGCCCATGAAGGGTGTCATGAGATTTAGGAAGAATGGAAAGTTGAGCCCTAGGTATATCAGACCATTTGAGATTCTTGATAGAGTGGGGGAGGTAGCTTATAGAATTGTGTTGCCTCCAGGGTTATCCTCAGTTCATTCGGTATTTCATGTATCTATGCTCCGGAAATATCATGGTGACCCGTCCCACGTGTTAGATTTCAGCTCTGTCCAATTGGACAAAGATTTGATTTATGAGGAGGAGCCAATAACACTTCTAGACCGGCAGATTCGTCGGGTGAGATTAAAAAGTTACCCTTCAGTTCGAGTGCAGTGGAGGGGTTAGCCTGTTGAGGAAGCTACTTGGGAGTCCGAGTCGGACGTGCAGAGTAGATTTCCCCACTTTTTTGTCAGTTCAGGTAATTTTCTATATCCGTTCGAGGATGAACATTTGTTTTAGAGGTAGAGATTGTGATGACCCAAAAGATCATCTTATAAATTAAGACTCCATTCCAGGCTCATTAGCCTTAAAAATATTAACTTTAATTACCTCAATTTGCGGGCACAATCCGGGCATGAAACTGGAAAGCTTTTATGTAAAAATATGAGAAATAGAAATTTTTGGAATTTAAAACTTGGTTTTAGTTGACTTTGTTCAACATTCTTAGTAAACGGACCCGGATCTGCATTCCAAAGATCCCGGGAGGTCTGCAGTAAAATATGGGACTTGCGCGTATGCCCGGAATTTAATTCCGAGGTCCCTAGCCTTAGAAATCAATTTTTGAAAGAAATTGTTTTGTTGGATTTTAATGAAATAAAGAAATGAATTAATGGTTTAAGCCGTTGGTATCGGGCCCGTAATTTTGGTTTCGGAGCTCGATACAGGTTTGTTATGATGTTTACATCCCATCTGTGATATTTGGTGAGAATCGGAATTTATTTGACGTGATTCGGACGTCCGATTCAGAAATAGTGAAATTGAAGTGTTCTTGAGAAAAATCATGAGTTTTGAGGTTAAATTCGTAGTTTTAGATGTTATTTTCATGATTTAATCGCACGATCAAGTCCGTATGATATTTTTAGACTTGCGTGCATGTTTGGTTTAGAGTCCCGATGGCTCGGGTGAGTTTCGGGAAGGCTTCGGGATGTTTTTAAACTTGTAAAATCTGTTGGTGCACCAGTTCTGGTGTGCCCGCACCAGCGAACCTTGAGCTGCAGGTGCGACCCATGCCAGCTTTCCCTTTTTTTGTAGATGCGTACTTTATGCGCAGAAGCGGAAAATTGTCCGCAGGTGTGGCCCCAGTGGCCATTTCCCTTTTCCACAGAAGCGGAAGAACTTCCGCACGTGCGCAAGCGCAGGTGTGACCAAAGCACCGCAAGTGCAAGGGTCGGGCAGTGAGTTCATATTAATTAGAACTCCACCTTTTTATTCTTATTTTTCACAGAGGTGGAAGACCTAGGGCGATTTTCGCAAGTCTTTTTCTTCCTAAATCATAGTTAAGTGTTCATTAACACTTTTCTTTCAATTACCCAATGTTTTTCATCACTTTTCAATCCAAAATCAAGAATTTTCATGG
>ML412384.1:0-15950 GCA_005239525.1 Nicotiana knightiana | reverse complement strand
GCCATGTTAAAAGCACTATATGAAGAAAAACAAAAAAACAAAGATAAAGAGACAGAATTAACAGATGAAATAAATAAATTCCAACAAAAACTACAACCAGAAGAAAATTTCAGAATTGAAGAAATAGATAACAGTATAGATGAACAAAAATCAGAACTAAGTGAAACAAGTGAAACCTACACAGAACTTTTAGAAAACATAAAAAAGTCAAAAGAATTAGAAGTAAATACAGGAAATATAAATATGGATGAAAAACCCAGTACATCAGGAGTAAGAGATATGTGACACTTTAGCTTGCCACATTTATTTATGAATAATGAATCATTTAATTGATCCACCTTGCTTCCACATTTTGGCATTTAAGCTTATCCACAATTCTAGTTAATTATCTACTAATCTCTTGATTGACTTATTAATATCCCACTAACAAATAATTAACTAATTACCCACATACTTAAGATTTATCCAAAATAAATTAGAATACTACTCACTTTTAACACACTTCATTCACCTTATTATTATGGTCATGTGATACCTTGTATGACTAGTTCATAAATACTGGTATTTATAGTTCGGACCGTATTTTATCTCAAACTGCTAAACTTCGACGAAATTTATTTTCATCGATTTGCTTACCTCTCACCTCCACGAATTTACTTTCACTTAATTGAAATAGTATAATACTTATAATCTCAAAATAATCTCATTCCCAAACTTACGTCGATTAACTTTCAACGAAACTTTAATGTACGAAAATGCAGGATGTGATATCTCATTTTCCAAGCTTCCTATGGTGTATTTACACGTATAAAAACATGGGGTGTAACATCATTTCCCCTTTTGGAACATTCATCCTCGAATGTTTGATGATGCACTTATCATTCTCATAACCTATAACTCTTGTGAATACTTTGATACCCCTCTTTCCATCTAGGCAACTAGTCTGTGAATGAATCCCAAAGGCCAGGACATTCCCCCTTTAGGCCTCTTTATCGCACCACAACTTATTGTCAGAATTCTTCTGATCTTGTAACTGTTGATACATTTTATCATGCAGCCTGTATGACTCTGACTCTGTAAGTGCACCTACGCGACTCTTCTTTCCTTTTTCCTCAAGCTTTTAGCCAATCTCTAGGCCTTACTTTGTAAACATGTACAGAGCTTAATAAGATGTCCCTTTGGGCTTCTATAGGTGTACTGAAGTTCTTCGCTAGGTATTTTATCGATCTTACAAATATTGCTATATCTTATTTCATAGGCCCGATTATCTATCTGCATGACTTTACTGCATATAAGTAGGTCACAAAATACCATAACTCTTACTTCAATTTATCATTACTGAGGTCTGCTACCAAACTCCAGGTTACATTCGTTGCTTATCCCAAATGTATAAATCTATGTCCTTTAATGCTTCCTCATTACTGTTCATCTTAAGAATGACAGCCTTATCTCACCTCATATTTTGTGACTTTTGTCCACCCATTGTTGATTTACCTTAATGTTGATCTATCACCTACCACTGATAACTTGATCTCTTATATAATACTGCCGCTAGGGCTCATGTCTCATCGGGGACATCTGGAGTAATTACATTGATCCAACTAGGGGCGATATTGTACTTCCACAATCGTATACTATAGCATCCCAATATGACTCACCTTACATCGGTATATTAATCCTGTATAATTCATGAAATCCTCTTCAGGTCATTACTCAATCGAAGGCCCAAACAACATCCTTTATTTTATCACAATCACGCTCTCATTCCACTACTAGGGCAGCATTCCATTTCATCTAGATGCTATTAGTCTTAACGTCCTTTGAATTCATCCAGGCTATGCTGAAATTTTTATAACTTAGAGAAACTATTAGCTCTCTTGTTTTCATGGGCTTAATCCCGAGGACTTATCCATTCTCGTCATCTTCTCATTCGCCCTTCACATCCTTACTCTTATCATAAAACCTTGTCCTCTACTATACTTTGGTTTGCGACCTATATGTATCTATTTAAATTATTCGCATCCTTCCTTCAACTTGCTTGCACCATAGATTTCCTTATGTTATTCTGGAACATCAAGCGAGACATCACATCATCTCTAACTCTTCTTTACTCTCTTCGCTGGATCTTTCGATACCTAGAAACCATAGGCTGGAAGATATGTTGCTGACGATGCTGCTATTATTCCTGGATATTGAATCCCCACGCTTCTAGCCTTTTATCTGAAGTATGGACTATCCCCAACATTTTGCACCTGAATAACTCATGCGTTGTTCACTTTTACCTTACTTACCTTAAAATTTCTCATCACCTATTTTATCTCCTTCATGACCTCCTTTCCACATAGGTATAATTCATATTCACGACTTAAAGTTCTATTATAATACTTGCACCTCTGGTGTATACACAATTCGGTGAGAGCTTCATATTGACTTCTTATAAAACTGGTACTTTTCTAACTGGATTTATCGTAGAGCCATTATAGAATATAGCTATTGTACTATCTCTCTTGCACCTCTGATGTTAAGAGTTATTTTTCCGTGTCCTCAGTCATAATTTCTGCAATTTTCTGGGTCCAATAATCATACTCCTGATTTACTTTGTTGATGTAAATCTTTAGTTTCATCTTCCCTTTAATCAACCTTTATGTAGGATTAAGCTATCTTCCGATCTGCGGCTCATGGCCTTAGTTATTGCTTTAGCCCTTCATAGACGCTATGGAAATCCAGGATAAAATCTTCTGGCAATTCAATCCTTTGTCTATGACATGGACTCAATTCTTTCTTTTAACTTATACCGGAGTCTCCTACGGCTGTATGATTGTCAACATATATGCTTCATGGATAATACTCCGAAATATTAAGTGCGTTCATAACGTAACTAAATCTGGATCATTGATCAAATAATTCTTTTCGTTCCTTCTCAGCTTCCTTTAAACATAGGCAATTACTTTTCCTGGTCTTTTTGCCCTTTTTTGTGTGCGTACTTAAATTATCTTAGTGCCTACATATTGGAATTCCAGAGATGCCACTTTCTTATGGAGTACATACAACGTTGTTGTGAGACTATTGTTATAAGACAATTTCCTTTTTAGGTCACAGATCTTAGGTTGAAGCCTTCTTCCTTACTTCCCCAGCTAGTCTTTCATTGTAGTACTTAGGGAGGATCCTCTGACTCTTGTAAAGTTGTGAGATTATTACATTGTATATTCGACGGACCTATTGATGTCCTTCCTTACCTAAAATTAGCCATAATTACTTACGTACACACCCTTGTGCTTGTAGGGTTGCTTTTGAACTGATATTTAGACTGTCTTCCCAGTGGCACTCTCTTTTATTCCCATAATACAGTACCTTTAACTACCCCAACTCCTATCTAAATATTTCTCAAGTATTACAATGACGTTACTGCGAGGCTGAATTCACTATATTGGGTTTTACTATGTTTATCTTCCATGATCTGCTGACTCGTTTGTAACCTCATGTTTAGCCATAACTAGGCTCTTCCTGAATTAATTACTAACTATTCGTTGGCCCATTCTCATATCAATATTTCACGTAATATTTCTTGGGTTATTTCCTTTTTCTTAACTTACGTCTCGCACTGGCTCCTTATCTATCAATAGTATCCCCCGCAGGAACCTTTACTTCCTTTCCTTGACGTCGTGCTCGCATAATTCTCTAGAGTCTTAGCATATCTGTAAGATTCGGATAAGTGAAATCTAATTCCTTTCTCATTTTTTATCGCATTCTTCCTATACCATTCCATAGTTATTAGAACCTCTTAATTATGACTTAATGCCATATCACTCCATATCCCCCCCCTTTAGGGGAGTACTATGATTTAGTGCTACGATAATCTACGTATAGATGTTTTACCTCTTTATCTTTGGCGTCTTTTCACATCATCAATAACCCTTACTCGCCTTGCGGTAATCCTTCTGTACCAAGGATAACAAAATTCCTTACTTACGAGGGTGACATCTAGTGTAACTGGAACACATAGTCCCTTAAGCTTAACTTTGCTCACATTTCTTGCTTTAGGGAAGCGTCTTCTTGAATGACCTTTTTCTAAATTCCTTATGAATCTTCTTTTGTTGTCCATTCTATTATCGCCGGAGCGCAATCTGAAATTTTCATGATGTCGACCATTATCAAATCACTCAGTCCCTAAGTCATGTTTAGTTTATCTTGTTCACCAACCCATATCGAATTCTATTATTTTGGGGTCTAACTTTTCCTTCTAGTAGTTGCGTTGGAGTCACGAACCTATTTGTTGAAATAAGGATATGACCTTATGGCCTATACTCTTTTATTGTCTTAAGGCCTGTCACCTCTCGTATTTTTCTTCACTTGATCATAGACTCTATAATACTATCATCTTTTTGATCGACCATTGCCATCCATGTATCATATCTTACTTATAGTGCCTCATTAACTCTCTTCTTATTCCCCTGCTAACATTTATATCTATCACTTTATTGTGCAACTCCAACAAGACATCCTTTTACTTTTAGCTCCCCTTCCTTCATCTACTGGCTCTTTGGTTTACCTAAAATTCTCTCTATACCAAGGACAGAGCCATACTAAGATAATATTTATCCTTTCTAGGCTTCCAGTGCCTATCTCTGTAGTACTCATATCTAGATGTACTATTTTAGAGTGCACCATCTGGGTGTCCTACAAGGAGATCTATTAGCATATTTGCACTATCCTTCGGAAATTTTAACTAATGCAAACAATCCATTCACCATATTGTTTTTTTCTTTGGTTACTCTAACCCCAGCCGGATCCTGATATCCCGTCCTCCTCTTATACTACTTCTGTTAACCCCCATAGGGCATAACTGGAATGGGTATGACCGGTTGTACATACCTTTGTTACTATTGAAGGTAACTAAAAATGCTTATATCTCTCTGCCTGGGTTGAAAATACCGATAATCTTAATTAACTGGGTACCTCGTACCCTTTTTCACCTTGCTTCTTTTCCTTGCTGGAACTTATGTCTACTTTCTGATTCTCTTATTCCTTTTTACCGTAAAAGTGGATAGGCATTCTTGACTTAGGGATCCTTTTCAATAAGATTACACATCTTAGTATACACATGGTCTACTGAATACCTCATATTTACTGATGCAAAGATTGAGTTCCTCTAACTCAACTCTTCCACAGCTATATCTCTTACCAACTGTCTTTCTGGCTGTAGGTATTGTTATATTATGAATAAGATAGAGTTTAGGAGTTTTAATTCTTACAACTAAGCTCTACCACACGATCTAGAGTAAGAAGAGAGACTGACAGTCCTAAATTCCCTGTAGCTTCATGCTTATAAGTGTGGTGCATGACACACCCATAAATAAGTAACTACTAGACACGGTTGTAGACTGCCTACGAAAGAACTGCTCTGATACCACTTCTTTCACGCCCCGAACCTGTGGGGCGAGACCGACACTCGTTACCTCACCTATCCTTGCGAACCAACTTGCGACTAAAGGACTCTGAACATGTAATGTCATACTTTGGCCATGGACACATTGCAAGATAATTGCGAAGGCTGACTAAATATCAATATAATGTTGGGCACACAAGGCCGTCATAACTACTACAGTTGACAAACCAACAAAATATACATATAAGGCCTACAAGCCCAACATACTGCACTAACTGACAGGATATGTCTACAAGCCTCTACTAATGGGTGTAGTGTGATCGGAACAGGGCCCCGACCTACTCATAACATATGTACATATATATACAAGATATACATAAGGATCTAGACCCGGCAACTCTGAACGACATGGAGCTTACCGATCAAGCTGAACTCGGGCAACACCTAATGAGGAGGTTTACCCGTCTGTCTGTCTAAACTTGCATGCATGAAATGCAGCGCCCCTAGAAAAGGGACGTCAATACGAAATAATCTACCGAGTATGCAAGTCAATATACTAAAAGCTGAAACTGAACTGATAATATAATAACTGAAAGCAACTGGAAGTCAAAGATAATCTGAAGATATGCATACCCGCTGGCACTGACCCAACTCTCTCCTTATAGTAAGTAAAATAGTTATCTGGATTTATAAGGCTCGGTATATGTATAACTGCTCTCCCGTAGTAGGCTTACTCATAGGCACTCGGCCATACTAGGCTCTGTATCTCGTCCAACCGGGCTCGCTCATACGCGCTCAGCCTCGGTATGTATCTTACCATCTTATCATAGGTTGCCCAATAGAGGTCTGCCCATCGATTATAGCTCAAAGGTAATGAAAATACTGTAATATTATATATATATATAGACTCTCTGCTCTCTTGAATGGAAGAAGGAAATACTCAATTGAATATTGTATTACAAGACAAGGAAAAATATACGTAAATTCCGGGATATGAACTTTTTCTTTATACCTCGTTATTAAACTTGTGTAATTACGAGATCATGCAAAATGAAGGAAATGCTTAGCCTTAACATACCTGAAGTAGGGAAAAATCCGTATGATATTCTTGAAAAAGGTTGCACCGTACTCCCTTAGAATCGCAAAATAACACGTTGCTAAGGTGCTAAGAAATATCGTTGGAATTTTGGTTGCTAACGTTAGAATTCTTGTAGATGTTATGAATTATTCTTTGTTTTGTAACCTTTTCAATAAGAAATCATTATCAGATTACTACTTGAATATTTAATGTCCAAAGAAGCCAAAATGCCCATATCTTTAAGTCTTTACACGTAGAAGGATTTAGTGTTTAGTATGTGACACTTTAGCTTTCCACCTTTATTTATGAATAATGAATCATTTAATTGATCCACCTTTCTGCCACGTTTTGGCATTTAAGCTTATCCACAATATTAGTTTATTATCTACTAATCTCTTGATTAACTTGTTAATCTCCCACTAACCAATAATTAACAAATTACCTACATACTTAAGATTTATCAAAAATTACTTAGAATTCTAATCACTTTGAACACATTTCATGCACCTTATTATTATGTTCATGTGATACCTTGTATGACACTAGTCCATAATATCGCGTATTTTGTAGTCCGGACCATATTTTATCTCAAACTGCTAAACTTCAAATAAATTCATTTTCATCGATTTGCTTACCCTCTCACCTTCACGAATTTATTTGTCACTTGCTTGAAATAGCATAATACTTATAATCTCAAAATAATCTCATTCCCAAACTTATGTCAATTAACTTTCGACGAAACTTTAATGTACGAAAATGCGGAATGTGACATCTCATTTTCCAAGCTTCCATTGATAGTAGGCTATATAAATTCTATTTACACTCTTAAAGAATCATACTTTAGTGTTGTTTTAAGTGAAAAAATGATAACAAACTGCTCTAAATAGTGTTTTATGCTTTGCAGGAAATAATCCATGTTCGGAAGATACTTTGGAGTGTTTTGGAGTAAATCGCGGGAGTATAAGGCCAATCAAGAAGAACCCGAGTGAAAAGAAGCAAGAAAAAGGCGAAGAGGGCTGGAGTGGAGCCCACCGCGACCGCGGCTGGAACGCAGTGGGCCAAACAACGCAAGGCAGAACTCATGCAAACAATTTATTTATGGCGTACTTCCATGTATGAAAATATGGGGTGTAACACTGTCATCCGGAAACCACGATAGAAATATCGAACCAGCGACGACCTCGACGGAACCATGAATCTCCCCGAAAACCTCAGAGACGACCTCAAACTATGTTGGTTCAACGTTGCAGCTGCTGAACTCAAGCTCAGAAAAAAAAAATTTACTGTCCGTCTCCGTCGCAACAGTATCAGAGAAATGGTAGGACGATGAGAAAGAAGAACAACGGCCGTCACCGATTTTTGACTAAGCTCATCGGCGGCTGGTTTCTTTGGAAAAGGGCAAGTCTACGGCTGCCTCCTAAGGTTGAGTCCTTTCTTTACTATTTGGGTGAAAGGATGCTGCTGGTTTTAGGGGGTGAGGGACAACGTGAAGAGATGGTGCGGCAGATTGGAGGAATTCCAGCGAGGGAGGTGGTGGTCGTGTGGTTGTTGTTCTAGGGTTACGGAGGTGTGTGGTTCTCTCTCCGATCTATCTCTTTGGGAAAACTGCTACTAGTCTCTAGAAGTAGTGTATTAAAATTAGGTCTTAGATCTATTTATGTGTAAGAAGAAAAGGGGATGGAGAAGAAGAGGGGAGTTTCACCGTTTCTGGTTTTTTCTAAGGAGGGATATAATTTTGTCTAGTCTTTTAGGATTTTTGGGAAAGTAGGGTTTTTAAAGAGGGGGTTGCGCTGGTCCAGGTCATAGGGAATGGGATGGAGGGTTTGGGGATAAATTTGAGATATTGGGCCACTGATTTTGGCTTAATTTGAACAGCGCTCTTTTTCATTCCTTTAGCCACTTTAGACTTAAATATTTTTTTGTGTGGTAGCCTATTTATTTATTAAAATTATTTTTTTTGACTATTTTTAGGAGTAATTTTCATGTGGGGCAAAATTTGGGTGCTCACAGAGATCTCTAGCTTAAAAGATGAAAAATGGAATAAAACCCTCGATTTGGATTTAATATACTGCTGCCCAGTTTTTGCTTTACGCGATTGTAAACAAGCACTCGCAATCGCCGAGAACAAATCCTCCCAGCTAACAAAACCTCTTAAGAGATCATGTGATATTAGTCACAAATGTTGTGACCATCCATCCTCAACCTACACGATCGTGATCCAGGTCACGCGAATGCGAAGAACAAAGTGTGCCTCCCTATTGGCTCTCCTTCCTTATACGCGAACGTGGTCTCAAGCACAAGCATGCGTTCATGATGCACAAACTCCTCAACCATCGCAATCGTGTCCCTGACCTCGTGAACGCAAAGAGTAAAACTCCATCAATCACTAAGGACTCTATGTGATCGTTGAGGAACCTTCACGAATGCATAGAAGGAAACAAAAACACAGAAAAACCAGCAGTCTCAATTCAAGAACAAATGGTCTGAACTCAATCCGATACACACCCGGGACCCCGGCCCTTGTGACCCCGTCTGAATATACCAACAAGTCCTAAAACATGATATGAACTCGCTCGAAGCCTCAAATCACATCAAACAACACTAAAACCACAAATTGCACATCGATTCAAGCCTAATGAACTTATGAACTTCTAACTTCTAAAACTAATGCTGAAACATACCAAACAAACTCCGATTGACATCATATTATGTATACAAGTCATAATTGACACAAAGGACCTATTTTAACTTCCGAAACTGAAAATCGGATCCGATATCAATAAAGTCTACTCTCGGTCAAACTTCTCAATCTTCTAAACCTTCAACTTTTTAACTTTCACCAATTCAAGCCAAAACGACCTACGAACCTCCAAATCAATATATGAACACATGCCTAAGTCAAAAATCACCATACGAAGCTATTGGAACCATCAAAACTCCATTGGGGATTCGTCTATACTAAATTCAAACTCCGGTCAACTCTTTCAACTTAAGCTTCCAACCTTGGGACTAAGTGTCCGATTTTACTCCGAAACTCACCCGATACCAACATCAACCACCCCGACAAGTCACATAACCACAATATAATAGATATGAGGCAATAAATAGGGGAAACAAGATAGAATACTCAAAACGACCAACCGAGTCATTACATGGTCGACCAAGCATGTGAAAATCAGAAGGAAAAGAGGGACAAACAATGTTGGATTTTGCCTGGGCACAAAGAGGTCGGCGTTTAACAAACTGGACCATCAATAAAACCTAATGTCTAGTGGTCACTGGATTTTACCTATAGACAATGAATAATGATGATGGAGTTGAAGCTAATGGTCATGCATGCTTCAATTCGACAGAACAGAGGAAGGACGATGATATACCCATGTATCGATAGGTTTAGGGTCTCTGGGGGTTCAGAGTTTGAATCACTATGATTAAAAATAAAATTTTTTTGTGGGATTCGTGGTTATAGGAGATAGATTGAACGATTTGAGTGACCTTGCATGAATTTGTGAAATGTCAGGGATTGATGGCGGTCAGTGACTTTGAGAGAAAACGGAGTGAAACAGGCAGGATCCCCTAAATCCTTGGATCTATGACCCAAATTCATTTGTATTTCTTTTGTGAGTATAAAGGATGTGTGACATGACATTCATTGATTGATTCACATGGATTGGTATGGATTGGAAACTAGGACAAGGTTAGGGGTTCTAGACCGGGTCGAGACGTTTGAGCTTGTGCATTTGGGCCAACTATAGCTGAAATAGAATTTAACAATTAGCCACATTGAGTTTAGTTAATTAATTGCAATTGTAGCCTTTTTAGATTTTAAACCCTTTAAATATTAACTTAATTAAACTTATTTTGTTCTCACTAAACTATATTGGTAAAAAAGTGTTTCACACGTAAGCCAACTTTTGACAACTCATCCAGACACGTGAACACAGGAAAGTCGACAGCTGGATGTGATTCTTTGAAGAGGTACGGTACAAAGAGGCACGGTTCAGTAAACCCACAAACGTATCAGCCACGGGAGACTTAACTTGATCAAAACGGGAGAGAGGCACGGTCAGAATGAATCTAGACAAAGGTACAGGCAGATTTAAGAACCCACAATTGATTACTCGAACGTTATGTAACCGAACCCAATTACCATTATCCTTTGTAACACCTCATTAATGTCATAATTAGTCATTAATGAGGAACCATAGCAAGAGTCGTACACTATAAGAATCTCCTATATAAGGGAGGGGAATACAGCTTGTAAAGGCATCNCTTTTGACAACTCAGCCAGTCACGTGGACACAGGAAAACGCGACAGCTGGATGTGATTCTTTGAAGAGGTACGGTACAAAGAGGCACGGTTCAGTAAACCCACAAACGTATCAGCCACGGGAGACTTAACTTGATCAAAACGGGAGAGAGGCACGGTCAGAATGAATCTAGACAAAGGTACAGGCAGATTTAAGAACCCACAATTGATTACTCGAACGTTATGTAACCGAACCCAATTACCANGATTCAAAGACCCACAATTGGTTACTCGAACGTTATGTAACCGTACCCCAATTACCGTTATCCTTTGTAACACCTCATTAATGTCATAATTAGTCATTAATGAGGAACCATAGCAAGAGTCGTACACTATAAGAATCTCCTATATAAGGGAGGGGAATACAGCTTGTAAAGGCATCTGGTTCTCGAATACAATCAACTTCGATCTTCTATTTTTCTGCAATATTGTCTATTATTCATTTTTCTCCATTTATCTTGATTATCAGTAACCCGTATTCATCTTAAAAATAAGCTTTAGTCAAAGGGTCTAATTCTTTGGTTAAACAAATTGGTTCCGTTACCGGGAATCTGATAATCTTTGTTTACTTTCCAAGTGATATCCTTTGAATTATGTCAAACCCCAACGACAACAACCAGCAAAGAAGTGGAACCCCAGTTCCATCACCTTCAGGAACCCCACGTGGTTCGAGGGAACAATCCCTAGAAAGATCCAATAACAACAATGGTGATAATGATCGAGCTGTGGAACAAGATCGTGTAAATCAAATGATTGCAGAGTATGTGAGCCGAGCTTTGCAAGAATTTGTGAGAGGGTTACCGGGAGCGTTACCTACACCGCCGACGCCACCCCCCAATAACACCATCACCATGGAAAATCCTCAATCTGGGTTGGCAAACTCAGGAAGAGGAGATACTCCTAATGAATCTCTCGAAACGAGACCAGGTATATCTAATAACTCAAAATTACAAAATTTACTACTAACCATGCAGAAATAGATGAAGGAGAACAAATTCCTANAAAGCACACTCTGGTGCACAAAAAGTTGAGAAGAGAATGGAAGACATTCAAAATAAAACAAGGAAACACGGAACTACTCCGTGAGTTTGTAGACATGTTTCAACGATAAAGAATGCAGTTACCCAGGGTGCCTGATAATTGGGCAGCCATGGCATTTGCAAGCAACCTGAATGATAAAAGCTCAGAAGCCACGAGGCGACTTAAAGAGAGTCTAAGAGAATTCCCTGCTACAACATGGAATGATGTATATAACAGGTACAATACTAAACTCAGAATAAAAGAAGATACCATTGCTCGTTCGAGAGATGAAGATTATTCCAGATCCAGACGTCCTGAATCAAATAGAAGATCAGGTAAAAACAGGTATGATCCTTACTTAGGACCCTCGAGACGCGATATCCGCCCCAGGTTCGAAAACACTAGGTCGGACTATAAACCACAAGGAAGAGACGTAGTCTCATCCTCGTCTAGATCCAGAAAAGATCGAGATGAATGACCTAGAGGCAATACTCAAATAGGGGATCATACCTTTANAAAACACTAGGTCGGACTATAGACCACAAGGAAGAGACGTAGTCTCATCCTCGTCTAGATCCAGAAAAGATCGAGATGAATGACCTAGAGGCAATACTCAAATAGGGGATCATACCTTTAATGTAAGTACTACTGAACTTGTCTCAATATTGAAGAACATGGGAGACAAGGTTAAGTGGCCCAAAGAGATGCGGTCAAATCCAAGTAGAAGAAACCCAGATCACTGGTGTGAATTTCACAACGATCAGGGGCACAAAACTGCGGCTTGTAGATTTTTACAAGGTGAAGTAGAAGATTTGTTAAAACATGGCTATTTAACAGAATTGTTTATTGATAAAGGTAAACAGGCATATATGAGGAACAGGCAGGATCCCCTAAATCCTCCTTCTCCAAAACAAACCGTTAACGTAATACACGCGGGTGAAGAAGTAAACGGAATGATTTGCAAAACAACCACAAAGTTCACAACTACACATGGGAAATGGGCTCGTGGAGAAGACGATATAACCTTTGATGATGCAAATATCAGCGGATTAATGCTTCCGCACAACGATGCTCTGGTAATACCTTTACTTATTCATGACACTAACGTAAAAAGAGTGTTGATTGATCCAGGCAGTTCAGTCAATATCATTTTGCTAAGAGTCGTGGAAGAAATGCTACTGGGGAATCAAGTAATCCCAAAAGCACGAGCCATATCAGAGTTTGGTAACTCTACGGTTATAACAAAAGGAGAAACTGAGCTTAGCACTTATGCTGAGGGGGTGATCAAAAGTACCAGGTTCCAAATCATCGATACTGACATGGCTTATAACGTGATCATTGGAAGGACATGGATCCACGACATGAAAGCGATACCCTCCATGTTGCATCAGGTAATTAAACTTCCCTCTGAATTTGGGATTCAACAAATCAAAGGAGATCAGCAGAACGCAAGAAATATAAACTCTGTGGTACATAACAACAAGAAAATAGAGATGGAAGAATTACGAGATAAAGGAATTTCCCAAGCAGGTAACGCAGCCCAAACAAGCATGGAAGAAATTACTACCCAAATAGGTACAAAAGGTATTATTGCTGAAACAGGTGCAAAAGAAAATACTTACGAGAAGGAAAATCAAGTTACCACGGAAGGTATATTATACCACACAGAAACAGATTCCAGACCGGACGTCATTCGTGAGCCGGAGGAAGATGAGCACATCAAAACAACTACGGAGGAGCTTGTAGTTGTTCCATTATCTGAACAAAAGCCTGAGCAGAAAGTGTATATAGGCACGAGGCTAGGCCCCGCTCAAAGAGGTAAGTTAATTGATTATTTAAAGTCTAACACAGACTGATTTGTGTGGTCCCACTCAAATATGACAGGCATCCCATCAAAAGTGATGACTCATAAACTAAATGAAGATCTATCATTCATACCTGTTAAGAAGAAGAAAAGAAAGCAAGGACCATTCAAGAACCAAGTGATCGACGAAGAGGTAAAAAAACTCTTGAAGATTGGTTCGATACGAGAGGTAACGTACCCTAACTGTCTAGCAAACACCGTGGTAGTACCTAAAAAGAATGGAAAGTGGAGGGTATGCGTAGATTATACTAATTTAAACAAAGCATGCCCTAAAGATTCATTCTCATTGCCTCATATAGATCAAATGATTGATGCCACCGCAGGTCATGAACTATTAAGCTTTCTAGATGCATAGTCGGGCTATAATCAGATTAAAATGGATATTTTAGATGAGGAAAAAACCTCATTTATCACGAACAGGGGGACTTATTGTTATAAAGTCATGCCTTTTGGCCTAAAAAACGCTGGAGCCACCTATCAAAGGCTAGTGACCCAGATGTTCCAAGATCATCTGGGAAAAACGATGGAGGTTTACATTGATGACATGCTGGTAAAGTCAACACAGGCAGAAGAGCATTTCCAGCACCTTTCTACTACTTTTGATATTCTAGGCAGGTATAATATGAAGTTAAATCCAGAGAAATGCACTTTTAGAGTGCAATCAGGTAAATTTTTGGGTTTTCTTGTGTCAAACAGAGGAATAGAGGTAAATCCCGCTCAAATTAAAGCTATATAGGAAATACCTGATATTTTAACAAATAAAAAGGAAGTTCAAAGACTGACAGGGAGAACAACAGCTTTGGGTAGGTTTATTTCTAAATCTTCCGAAAAAAGTTTTAAATTCTTCTCAATTCTCAAAAAGCATAATCAGTTTGAATGGACTGAAGAATGTCAGCAATCCCTCAAGAACCTGAAGATTTATCTATCGAAACCACCATTGTTTTCAAAGCCAAAGAAGGGGAAAGATTGTACATCTACCTGGCTGTCTCAGAAATTGCTGTAAGTGCAGTATTGGTAAGAGAAGAGAAAGGTAAACAATCACCTGTCTATTATGTAAGTAAAACTTTGCTAGATGTTGAGACTAGATATCCACATCTGGGAAAGTTAGCCTTAGCTTTAATAATGGCATCTAGAAAATTACGACCCTATTTTCAATGCCACCCAATCACCGTTGTGACCTCATATCCTTTAAGAAATATTCTGCATAAAAAGGAATTGTCAAGAAGATTACCCAAGTCGGCCATAGAATTAAGTGAGCATTAAATAATCTATCAGCCTAGAACTGCAATTAAGTTTCAAATACTAGCTGATTTTGTTGTTAACTTTAGTAATAGCATTGTATCTGAAGTATAAAAAGAGTTACAACTCTTTAACGCTGTTAATCCAAGCCTATGGACCTTGTTCGCTGATGGTTCTTCAAATATAAAAGGCGCCGGCTTAGGCATATTCTTGATATCACCCACGGATGAAAGACACGGCAAGCTATAAAGTGTTATCCTATCACTAACAATGAAGCAAAGTACGATGTTGTTATTGCAGGGCTTGAACTCACACGGGAGCTCTCAATCTAGCAAATTATGATCAACAACGACTCCCAGCTGGTAGTAAATCAAATACAGGGGACTTACAATGCTCGAGAAACTAGAATGCAACAATATCTTGAAAAAGAACGAGAGCTCGTGAGGCAATTCAAAACATGGAAGGTAATTCAAATACCTAGAGAGGAAAATGCAGAAGCAGATGCATTAGCTAACCTCGCAACAGTCACGAAAGTAACGAACAAAGACAATACAATTGCCGTTCAACTATTTCATTCAATAATAGACCAGGACAGGAATGAGGTAAATTTCAACAAAAACTAACCTGGGACTGGAGAAACGAAATTCTTAATTTTTTTCAGAATGGCACCGTACCTGAAAACAGGAAAGCAGCTCAAGCGCTTCGCCGTAAAGCTGCACGGTACTGCCTTATTCGCAACTCACTTTATCGCAAGATGTTCGAAGGACCCCTAGCTAAATGCATCGGACCTAACCAAACGGAATTTGTGATGAAAGAAGTCCACGAAGGACACTGTGGAAATCACTCAGGGGAGAGATCCTTAGTGAAAACACTAATCAGAGCCGGATACTATTGGCCTAAGATGGAAGAAGAAGCTGAGAATTTCGTATCCAAATGTGAGAGATGCACAAGGTTTTCCAATAACATGCATCGACTAGCGAAATTATTACACCCAATAATATCCCCATGGCTTTTCATGAAATGGGGTATGGACATAGTGGGACCTCTTCCCACA
>ML412381.1:0-25038 GCA_005239525.1 Nicotiana knightiana | reverse complement strand
AGCCCAATATATCCCATCTTAGGGCTTTTGGCTATAAGTGCTTTGTGCACAACAATGGCAAAGGCTCCCGAGGTAAGTTTGATCCCAGAAGTGATGAGAGAGTATTCTTGGGATATTCTTCACATAGTAAGGCTTATAAAGTGTATAACAAAAGAACTATGTGTGTTGAAGAGAGTGTGCATGTTGTTTTTGATGAAACTAACATTCTCTCTGAGAGACAGGAACAAGCATATGAAGAAATTGGGCTGGTCAGAAACTCAGACCAAACTGGAGCGACACTGGAGGAAGGAACAGGTGATGGAATAGGTTCATCTATCCTAGGAAACATGCCACGGGGAACTGAGCAACAAACTAATTTTCAAACCTCATTAGAACTTGTCCCTGATCCTGTTCCTCAGCAACAAGATACTGTAGGATCTTAAAGTAATACCCAGTTGGTTGTAAAACCACACAGATATCAAATCTCACATCCCATGGAGAACATTATAACTGATCCAACATCTGGAATCAGAACTAGATCATCTTTGAAAAATTTGTGTGCGTTTGATGCTTTTTTATCCTTGATTGAACCTAAAAATATTGTTGAAGCTTTGTAGGATGCAGATTGGGTAAATGCAATTCAAGAAGAACTCAACCAATTTGAAAGGAGTCAAGTTTGGCATCTGGTACCCAGACCCTTTTATAGATCAGTGATTGGCACAAAGTGGGTATTTAGAAATAAACTTGATGAAGATGGAACAGTTACAAGAGGCAAGATTGGTGGTTCAAGGATACAGTCAGGAGGAAGGAACAGACTATGATGAAACCTTTACTCCTGTGGCAAGGTTGGAAGCAATTAGGCTCCTCATAGCCTTTGCTGCTTACATGGAATTCACCCTTCACCAGATGGATATCAAGAGTGCCTTCCTGAATGGCTATATCAAGGAAGAAGTATTTGTAAAGCAGCCTCCAGGGTTTGAAAACAAGGAGAATCCTGATCATGTGTACAAGCTTGACAAAGCACTGTATGGACTCAAGCAAGCTCAAAGGGCATTGTACGAAAGGCTTTCAAAATTTCTGCTGGAACATGACTACAAGAGAGTTAAAATTGATAGCACCTTATTCTTGAAGGAAAAAGGTAAAGATCTCTTGGTAGTGCAGATATATGTAGATGACATAATCTTGGGGCCAACTTCTGAAAAGCTAAGTAAAGAATTTACAAAACTAATGGGGAGTGAATTTGAAATGAGCATGATGGGTGAGCTTAACTTCTTTTTAGGCTTACAAATTAAACAAAATTCAAATGGAACTATGATCCATCAGCAAAAATATGTGAAAGAATTGCTTAAAAGATTTAAAATGGAAGACTCAAAGGAAATTGACACTCCTATTGCAACAGCCACAAAACTAGATGTAGATGAACCTGGTTCATCTGTCGATCAAAAGTTGTATAGAGGAATGATTGGTTCATTGTTGTATCTTACTGCTAGTAGACCTGACATTGTCTTCAGCGTCGGTCTTTGTGCAAGATTTTAGGCTAATCCAAAGGAATCACACTTAACTACAGTGAAGAGAATCTTGAGATACCTTAAAGGCACCACAGACCTCTTTCTTTGGTATTCTAAAGGTAGTAATTTTGATCTTATGGGATATGTTGATGCTGACTATGCAAGTTTTTTGGTAGATAGAAAGAGCACCTCAGGTATGGAACACTTTTTGGGTTCATGTCTTGTGTCTTGGGCCACTAAGAAATAGAATTCAGTAGCTCTATCTACTGTTGAGGCTGAGTACGTGGTTGCAGCCTCATGATGTGCTCAGTTACTATGGATTAAGCAACAACTGATGGATTTTGGCATAGAGGTTGGATGCATTCCTATCTTTTGTTATAACACTAGTGCTATTAGTATGACAAAGAAACTCGTCCATCATAAAAGAACAAAGCACATAGATGTTAGACACCATTTCCTAACAGACAACTATGAGAAGGGAATGATCTCTATTGAATTCTGTGCTACTGACAAACAAATTGCTGACATCTTTACTAAGGCACTAACTAAAGAGAAAACAGGTTAGAATTAGGGATGATTAAGATCACCTAAAGGAACCAATTCAAAACAAAATGAAACAAAAAAAAGTTTTGGCTAGGAATTCTGAAATGTGTAAATAATCAGAATAGTCGTTGCTTAGTCTCATGCCTTAAAAGGCATACTCTCTTGCCATGTGTTAATATGACTCCTTGGTTACTAATGATATTTTTCTATTTTTGTAAATTGAGGCTTAATCAAGAGATTCTAACAAGATGAACCTGGTTCATGTTGCTAGTTCATCTGACAGACAAGGTATGTGCTCATCACTATACACATATTGAAATATCAATAGTTTCTCATGAGAAGGACTCTATCTATAATAAGCCTTTACAAAATCTAGTGCCTATCCCAAATTCGAGCCAGTTCCAAAGAGTCAAATCAAATTAAAATAGCCTAGATTATAGGGGATTCATAACTGTCACTTATCACCTGACACTCCTGAACCGATTAGACTCCCACTTGACCAAAATGACATTCGTTGTGTATTTATTAACCAAGCCTTTAAAAACCTATCATCACTTCTCTAATCGTTCACCTTTTTCTTAAAGCCATAACCGTCGAAACCCTTTCAACCTTCTACTCAAACACCTTGATCCTGATTTTCTTTAACAAAAAAAAAATTCATCACCAAGGCTAACACTCCACCTCCTACTCCATCCTCTTCAACCACACCTGACTACAGTATCACGCTTGAAGATCCTGGTTCCACCCCATCTCAATCACATCCCACCACCCCTCAAAACAACCATGTTCCGTCTCCTCCAATCACTCTCGTTGTACAACCAAGCCCCAATTCAAAACCCAGGAGAAGGCGTGTGAAAATGCTCGCTAGAAAGACTGTGGCCTCTGGCTCTCTATCTAGGAAATTGAACGCGAAGCTTCAAGCTAGCGAGGCCCAAGAATCTGAGAATTCCAATGACTCTTTCAAGTCCGCCAATGAGGGGGAAGCAACTGGTTCGTCTGATTCTGAACAGGTAACATCTAATATTGGGTTTGAGCCAGTCACTTCTGAAAATAGGTTTTCTTTAATTGGGTATGTAGTGGATGTGGAGATTCCTGATAGGAAAAGAAGAGGCGGTAAAAATAACTTTGAGAGCGAGGGAGAAAGAAGTACTGTGAGAGGAACAAGGGAAGAAGGTACTCTGTTGGCAATTGGTAGGACTGTCCTAGTGGTTGTTGAAGAAGGTGCCAAGGATTTAGGGGGAAGTAATTCTAGAGAGGCTGCAGAGGGGCTGGAAAATATTCAACATGCAATTGATGAACCTGGTTCATCCATTGAAGAAACTTTGGCTGATCTTATGAGAAAGTTAGGGGAGATCTATAAACCCAAAAAGAAGAAGACACCCAAGACCAAGAAAGTTGCTCCTCCAGTGGAAAGAAAGAAGATAAAATCCATTCCCTCTGCTGATGCCTCCATTCCTAGAGGTCGCACTACAAGGAGTGCAATTAGGCAAAGTGAAGAGGAGTTGCAGAAAGCCTTGAGGGAGAGTAGGAGAAAGAAAGTTGAAAAGGGGAAGGAAAAAGTGTTTGAGCCCACAGAGGCAGTCGATGTTGAGGAGATGGACCTGATCCATCAAGAGGAACAAATGGCAGAAGTTGAGATTGAGACACCCAAACCAAAGAAGGCCAAGACTTCTTCCAAGAAGTCAGCATCTGTGTTTGCTACACCCTCGACTGTTGCTAGGAGGACTAGGTCCACAAAGAAATCAAAGAAGGCTCAGGTTGATGATGATGAGTGGAGTGGTGAAGAAGCAGAGGAGTCTGGTGGAGAGACAGACAAATTGACAAAATTTGGAAAGCGCATGATACTAAAGGGAAGGTTGCTGAAGGATCTTGAAGAATCTGGCATGATTTACCTTGTGGACACTCTGGACGTACAGGGATGGAAGGACATGGTCCTTCAACTTGAAGGTTGGCTGGCCAGGAGTGAGATTGTCGAGTTCATGGAAAATGCAGAAGTCAAGGATGGCAGGGTATCCAGTCAGGTAAAGGGGGTTAAGATCTCCATCGATGCCAAGGATCTGGGTGAGATTCTTGGGATTCCCGCTGAGGGATATGATGATTATACAAGGAAATGGTGACCCAGCTTGGATGGCCTTTCGTCTGCACTGCAAATCACCAGGAGATTCAGTGATAATGCTGAAGAAGTGGAACCAAGGGTTGTGTTCAAAAGCCAGATGACACCTCAACATAAAGTGGTTTTTGAGTTTGTCAATAAATGCATACGGCCCAGGCAAGAGAGGAGGAACATAGAAAACTATATGGATTTAACTCTCATGGAGTGTCTGGACAGTGGAAGGCAAATCAATTGTCCCTCTTTCATTATTCAGTTGCTAGACAGGGTGGTAAATGGCTCCAAGGCTCATGTTATCCCATGTGGGTTCATCCTAATGATTGTGTTGGCTCACTTCAAAGTGCCTGTGAAGAAAGCAGAAATGGCCACTGTCAAGGACCATTTTGGAAAGAACACGCTTCTGACATGCGACTATAATGTGAATGTTCCTGACGATGAACCTGGTTAATCAAGGAAAACGCCTGTGAACCGCAAGGTCAGGGCACTTGTGCATGAAAGTGGGGTTAAGGATGCTGAAATCCTTCGCCTGAAGACCCGCCTTGCAGAGGTTGAGGCTGAGTGGGATGCTCTCAGATCTGAATTGGCAAATGAAAAGGAGAAGAATGCATGGATTCTTCAACAAATGCTCTCTCTTCTCCAAGCAAAGAACCCAACCTCCACCCCTTCCCCGCCTTAGGTGTCCAGTGACGTCCCTCACCTCTCTATGATCCAGTTCGAGGTTTTTTTTTTGCTATCTTTTGCTCATGATTGTAACTGCTTTTAGTTCTTTATGTGTTTAGTGCTTGAACTATGCTTTTATCAATGAATTGTGTTGTTTTTTCTCTTACCCATTTTGTCTCACTTTCCTTGATAGTTTATAGCCTTGGTTTACTATTGATGATTAATACATGTTTGCACTTGCATTTGCCTCAGTGGCCATGAGTAATTATTATAAATCTGGTAATTCTAACACTTTGCAACTTTTCGATGATGCCAAAAGGGGAAAGATGTGTTATATTGAAAATTGTGATATTTATAACCTAATGAACCTGGTTGTTTGTGATGAATGCTTAATACTATAAAAAGTGTCAATGTTGGATTAAAGTGATTGCAGGCCTAAGCATAGAGTTTGTCATCATCAAAAAGAGTGAATTTATTGGATCAAGAAGCTGAATGATTTGGAAGATTGACAAATGAACTCAGAGTTGAACTAGGTTCATCACTGGAGACATAGACATACAGAGCCAATGGCACGTGAGGTGATCACAAACAGGAGATAAGCAAAATCGGTTATCTGAAGATATATCCCCCGATCGAAAAGCTTGCAAATTGATAGGGAGATGGACTCCTTATTCAGTAAGGACAGAATCAAGATAGACAAGGATCTAGGGAGTTGAGATCAACTATAAATCTTCCACCAAGGAAGAGTTGCATCCGAATTGGAAGAGCTATATCTGAATTCTAGTATATCTCCTTTTCTACTGATCCTATATATTGTCAAGTGTTNGGAAGAGTTGCATCCGAATTCTAGTATATCTCCTTTTCTACTGATCCTATATATTGTCAAGTGTTCTTATTGAACAGGCACACACAAACATAGAAGCAAAACAAGAATTGAGAAAAAAATTACCAAAGCAATTTTGTAAGCAGTTCGTGTGAGAATTTCCTGTGCGATTTTGAAGCTACTTGAACCAGCTAGAAGAACCAGTTCCATCTGTTGTCTTTTAGTCTAGTTTATTTGTAGTAGGTGATTACAAAGTGTATCTTTCAGCTTTATCTAGAAGCATTTGTAATAGGTACTGAGTATTCAAGTTAGAGTTAACTTCAAGGTTGTCGCAAATAGCTAGAGGCTAGTTTGCCACAAGGGGATTAGAGTTAGTCCTTAGGTTTATAAAAGAATTTATTTTGTAAATTTTGTTTGGCTCATTGATTTAATGAAGAGTTTGGANATTGTAATCGGTACTGAGTATTCAAGTTAAAGTTAACTTGAAGCTTGTCGCAAATAGTTAGAGGCTAGTTTGCCACAAGAGGATTAGAGTTAGTCCTTAGGTTTACAAATTTTTTTTTTTGTAAATGCTGTTTGGCTCGTTGATTTGAAGTGTTTGGAAAATTTTTACTAGGAAGTAGGTCGTGGTTTTTCACCTTTTGAGCCAGGCGTTTTCCACGTAAAATTTTTGTGTTCCTTTATTTTCTGCAATTATTATTCCGCAAACTGTAGGAGTTGGAACACATAGAAGAACCTGGTCCTTCTATAATTACTGCACGCGAAAATTGGTCACCACACAAATCATCCTCCCCCCTTTGTGTGGTATTGACATAGATAAATAACAAACGGGTTTGGACGTAGAGTTTGGGAATTAATTGGTTGCTGACTTTGGAATTGGGATTGATTTATGGTTAGGTGTAAGGTTGATAATTGAGCTAACTATTAAGTTAAAATTTCATAATAATAAAGAAATTATGAATGATAATTAGTAAATAAAAATAAGACACAAGAAGTTGAAAACAAATATTATTTTATATAAATAGTTGAACAATCTAAAAAATAAATCATAAACGATTTATATTTTTTAAAGTAGCTAATACGTAGTGAAAATTTATAGGAATAATAATAATAATAATAATAATAATAATAATAATAATAATAATAATAATAAATAAATAAAAAAGTTGCAGTACTTTTAATAACACATAAAAATGCTATAAATATTAATATGACTTAATTAGTTAGTAGTAGTTCATTAGAATAATATGGAGTAAGGAGGGACAAAATTGAGTGTCAACAGGGGGCCATCACCCTTGATAATGATTTTATTAAGGAAGCAAACTTTGTGCTCGACAGTCTGGGCCTGGTGGATAGGATTTATTGTAAGGGCCAAATGGTCGAATGGCTCGTGCCCACGTTGACCACTCAATCCATAACACGAAGCTTGTACACATTTTCCATTTTGTATGTTGAGCATAGAAATGAAAGAAAGTTTCTACCTTGCGGAACAAATTTTGTCTCTTAAAAACTACTACATTTTGCTCCTTAAGGACATCGAGCCCAAGGCCACCTCTTTCTGGATCCAAGATATCACACCATATGAGGACTGTCGCCCAAGGAAAACTCGGATGGCTCAGGCTGTCGAAGCCCGGGGGCACAAAAACCTATTAGGTAGCGCCCGAACTTTAATGGCTACAGCCACCCCCATTCAGGGATTGTCGTCCTGGGCAAGCCCGGATGGCTCGGTTATCGAAGCCCGGGGTAATAAGACTATTGGGCAATATCCGAACTTAAAAGGCTACGGCCATCTTAGAAACGGCTCAGAGACGTTCGAAACCCGTAACCTAAACATAAGGCCTTCAGAATTTCCAAACAGTTCCAAAGGCTACTCTCGGGAAAATTATAATCTAAAAATTTCTCAGTAAGCACTTTGGGGAAAGCTTTCGATCATACCAAGCCCCCACGAGTTATAAACAAAATCGCATTGCGAACAAGCCTTGTTCAAACCTCTAAATAAGACCTTATTACTGCGTGCTAAGACATTTGAAATCCTTGCAATCGTAAAGAAAAAGCCAAAATAATCAAAACTTGTAAATTTCCAAGGGGAAAAAAGAGAAGACTTGTATATATATAAAGATCTTTACAAAGGCCAAACGGCCTCAACAAAACATACAGAAACACGAAAACAAAGAAAAATCTACAAGGCACCTAAGCCTGATATTCGCCGGAGCCCGCCATGTCACCGGGACCATCAGAGTCTTCTCCACCCTTGGATTCGCCAGATCCCTTGGAGCCTTCCTCATCCTTGGGATATGCCAACTTTTTGGCCTCGGCGTCGAGCCTCTTAACGTTTTCGATCTCGACTGTTAAGTCGAAACCTCGGGCGTGAACTTCCTCGAGAGCCTCCCTTCGGGACTCCCACTTCACGTAATCGGCAATAACTTTTAGATCGTCCTAGGCCGCCTGAGCGTCAGATTTGTACTGGGTCACCATCTCTTCAACATCGGCCCTGGTTATTTCCGCCACAGACTTGGCTGCTTTAAGTTCCTTGGCGGGAGTATCTCGTTCGGCAGCGGCCGAGTCCAGTTGAGACTAGAGGTCTTTGATTTTTCGGGATCGGGCCTCAGCTTTCTCCCTCGTCGCTCGAAGTTGGTCCTCCACTGAGGCCAGCTTCTCCCGGGCAGTCTCCTTATCCGAAGCCAATTGGTCCATTTTGCCTTTCCACTCTTCGACTGTGACCTTGACCTCGTCCATCTCGGCTCGAAGCTTGTCGATCCATTCGAGCTTCTGCTAGACCTACGGTTTTTGACTGTTAGTCACCATGCATAACTCATCGTCACTAACTTTAAAGAACTTTACTTGTTCCACCAAGGTGGCGTGTTCTTTCTGAGTCGCGTCCAACTCAACCCGGAGATTCTTGACTTCTCCTTCACGTTGCTCGCTAAGAAGCTTATACATGTCCCTCTTCTCAGCAAGCTCTTTGACTTCGGCCTCAAGTTGGCGAAGCTCATCCCGGTACCAGAGAAAGGTTTCGTGGTGGAGCACCGAAGCCTGCAGGATATAAAAGAGAAAAGGCATTAGGATCATCAAAAACTGAATTCGGAGGTAAAAGAGTGTGATAACACTTTCCCCGATTCAGCGCCTGTTGTGCTTTGTTGAACAACCATGACGCATCCACCTCGTTTATTTTGTCCTGATCTTCTTCGTTTACAAGGCACCGGAGGTAGCTAGCTATCCCGACGGTGGCATAAAGAACCCGGGCATCCTCTAGGATGGTAATAACTACTGATCGTCTCTGGCCAGGATCTGTGCTCGTAGCGGGGAACCGGTTGATAAACCTCGGGCTCGATTTCGGCCCACCAACCTATGAGGATGGACTTTTCCTCAACACCTCTAAGTCACCCAACCCAAAGAAGTCTTCTAGGGCGATAGCATCTACATCATCGAAGAAGCATCAGAGGGGATCATTTGTTCCATGAGACTCTTCATTGGATCGCTCCTTCGTCGCTCGGGCTTCATCGAACATAGACTCTATGAAGGAGGGTGATCCCGAAATATCTATAACATCGGGTGGGGCAGAGTTGGCGACTCAAGAGGTCTTGACCCTCACATATGTATGAGCTTCATAAACTTTGCGGGGATTAGCCCTAGTCGTTTACCCCGTATGTTCCATTTGTTCATCGAGAACAGACGACTCGCGGGCCACAAAAAGGTCGTCCTCCTCGGGCTCGTCCCTAAGCCGAAAGAGTGAATCCGATTCAGGCACTTGGGAGATGGAATTTTCCTTTGGCTTACGATCCAATATTCTCCTCAGTTTCTTATTCTCCGATCAAGGACTCTTCGTTTTCTCCTCTCCCGCTGTGATTCCATGCTGCCCCGAAGAAGAAGGATCAGCCAGCAGGTCCTCACCTCCTACCAAGGGCATAGGCTCGATGGTCTTAAGCAAGCTTGCAAAAAAAATAAAATAAAAGAAGGAATGAGGGCATAGTGTTGAAAAAGAAACTTTAGTGCTACTTACTCAGAGAAAGGAATCTTACCTTGAGAACGAGCCCCCCAGCGGCCCTTCGGAAGCTCGCTCCACGAGCGCTCAGCATAAGGCATCTGCGAACAAATGTCTCTGATCTACTCCTTGAGCCGAAGAATGGCGTTTAAAACTCGAATGGGGGCTGCACCACAGCAAACACCAATGAGAAAAGGGAAAATAAAACATGAAATCGACGTTTGAAAGAAGTTATACTTACGTGATAAGTTCTAATTCTAGGGGAACGGACTCCACTCGGTAGGTATCAGGTCGGCGGTCCTCACTCGGACAAAGCGTCCTTGCAGACCCTGATCCCGATCTTTGTCGATACTCGAAAATGAGGCTTTGTTGGCCCAGCGTACAAGCTTTATTATCCCTCCCCCGAAAGGTTCGGTGACTGTATAAGCGGAGTAGATTGTCGACGGTGAACATGCATGAATCGATTTTGTTCACAAAAAATTATAGGAGGATCACGGTCCTCCATAGTCATGGGTGAATTTGGTCGAGGCATACATCGTACCTCTTGTAGAAGTCCAAGATGACCGGGTCCATCGGGCCTAATGTAAAGGGATAAGTGTAGACACTTACATATACCTCAACATGCATGGTGATATCGTCATCGAGATCGGGAATCACTACATCTTTATCCGCCCAGTCGCAGTCCTTTCGAACTGCAGGAAGAGCGGCCTAGGTAATAGAGGGTGAAGTCGTCATTGATCGAACACCCCCCCCCCCCCCCCCCCCCCAGGGATGAACATTTTCAAGGGGGCTCGGCCGCCAATTCATCAGTGGCCACGACCGGAACGAACTTCTCTAGGACGACCACATCAGGGGCGGTCTCCTCGACCTCAGTGGCCGACCGCGAAGAAGAGGGAGCATCTTTCTGGAGAATGGTTTTTGAAGTCTTTGCCATTTCTTTTATCTGGTTAAAGAGGTTTTAAACTTTGAAGGAGAATGAGGAGAATGAGGAGATGAGGGATGAGAACTTGCCAATAAAACCAAGCACACTGGCTTAAGCAAGGCGTAAAAGAAAGGTTGTAACTTGGAGAACGAAGGTAATAATATTGAGGGATAAAAGAAAACTATAATATCATGAAGACCGAAGGTAGAAGCTAGGTCCAAAGTAAAAAATGAACGAAGGAAGGGGTATTTATAGAGGCTTGGCCGTTTCACTTTCAGGCACGACTTGCCGACAGCTGACACGCGTTAGGAGTTATTACGATGCGACGGACGGGACGTTTTGGTTTCTTTGTCGTTTTGTATCGCAGCGTGTTGAAGAATAGATGGAAGAACTCATGCCATTCCTCATCGTTTCCATAAAACTTGCTCTCTGAGAAACGAGGGGACTATCTGTATACGGGTAAAATCGGACTCATAAGTCGACCCGGTCCCCGATAAAATACATCGAGCAAGGAACGTGATGACAAGGAACCGGAACCGAGATAAAGGATTCGTCGAGTCAGGCACCGGGGGAACGACGCCCTCCCTCGAGTATATCAAGGGCATGAGCCCGGGATCGGTCTGAATCCCTAAAGACTTCTGTGAGACTTATAAGGAAATCGAACACGATTAACGGAAGGCCGTAATATCCGTGACCAACCGGGTATCACGGTGTAGATCTCGGCACGTATCAACGGGAATCCAGTAATTAGTTAAACGGAAGATTTTTACCTTTTATGGAATTATACCTAGAGTAGGATTTCCCTACTATATAAAGGAGGTCTGATTATTCATTAAACACGTTGTAACACGCATCCTAAAGTAATAAACCACTATTTTCACTGTTATTCATAGGTTTTATTCTCGTTCACCAGTGTTGGCCATTGTGAATCCGAATCGAGGGTGAAAATTTCGTCAAGGCTGAAATTATCCTCCTTACGTAGTTTAAATTTACTGTATCTTTATTTGTTTAATCTAACGCAATTTAACGTATGTATCGAATTAATCTGTGAATCCTTAAAACCACTTACAAATTTAATTGTTATCCGTTTTTTAGGGTAAACAACAAAGATGGATTTTGTTCGTCTTATTTTGATGAGGTCGGGTATATGTTCCCTCTATGTACCTTTTGACTTATTCTCAATATTACCTCCTATGGGAAATCTTTGGAAGAAAAAAAAAAGAAATGATTTGCAAAACCTAACAGATAAAGTCGTGTGGGGTGCTGATTATTATTAAGAATTACTAATACACAAGTTTGGTCTTCAAAATTACTACCGAACACATTTGAGTGTCACGATAACAATTTTTTAAATTAATTGAGGAAAATCTTATACGGTCATCAATAATTCGGCTAAATTGCCAAAGCTCCATCATTTGTATGATAGTATTAAACGTCTCAGGAAGGTCATGGTTTGAGTTTCCGCTAATTCTCATTTAATACTAATAGTAACACAAAAAGGAGAAAATTACCCAGTTTTGTCTTTCAGAGAAAAATTATTATCAACATATTAGCCAATTATTCATGAACATAATCAATATTAGTTTAATTGGATATTTGTATATTTCTCCCTTTCTTTAGTCTAACTTCCCTCCCCTCTCTTACTTGCTCAATTTTAGGACGATTTGGTGAAAATTTGAGGTGGATTAAATTAAAATTTAAGCAAATTCGAAGTAGAAGATGAATATAGAAGAAAATGAGATGTGTATCTTCGTGAACATTGTTTATCTCTCTCTCTCTCACACACACACACACACTATATATATATATATCAAATGTGTATTCCTTGTGTATCTCATGTATATTCATCTATAGATGAATATACATATACAGATGTATAGATGTGTGTGAGATACATGTGTCGTAGAGAAAATTTTAAACTCGATCTCAACTACGAATTTTGACTCCAAACCAATCCAAATTTTCAATCATCCTCAAGTTTTGTATATTATCTCATCTAGGTGTTTTCAACGAATTTTAACCATACCCATTAAAAAAACCTTTGTGCCTAGATTTCTCGAATGTTGTATATTATCAAAATCGAATTTTAACGAGAAAACTACCCTATATAGCCCCTCAAAATTTTAACAGCCCATATTTTTGCTCATTGACACAAAATGACCCTCCGGCCCAAACATATTACATCTAGTAGCCCGAAATGTCTATTTTATATATTTTTTGTATAGTGATAGTCTATTTTGTATATTTGTTGTATAGTGATAGTCTATTGTATATAAATTGTACAGTGACAGTCTGTTTTGTATATTTTTTGTATAGTGACAGTCTATTTTGTATATATTTTGTATAGTGACAGTCTATTTTGTATATTTTTTGTATAGTGATAGTTTATTGTATATAAATTGTATAGTGACAGTCTATTTAGTATACATTTGTATAGTGACAGTCTATTTTGTATATATTTTGTATAGTGACAGGCTATTTAGTATATTTTTTGTGTAATGACAATTTATTTTTGTATATATTTTGTATAGTGACAGTTTATTTTGTATAGTTTTTATATAGTGACAGTCTATTTTGTATAGTTTTTATATAGTGATAATCTATTTTTTTTTTGTGTGTGTATATATATATATATATATATGTAATGTACCAATATTCAAAAAAAATACTCTCCATTCTAATACATAATCCAAAATGACTTTTAAATTTTAGCCTCATACATAATTTTTTATGAAAAAGTTGGTCCAAAAAAAAATTGATAAAATATTCATATTTGATATGCACGGGTTGCAATAGAAGATAGGGAAAATAATTGATACTTGGGGACCAAATGGGAGCCAATCCTCGAAACAGATTACAAAGAGGAAATGGCAATGATTAGAAAAGATACTGTTGACTTCCATAGTGAAATGGATTCAAGAATTGAATACTAGAGCTGTCAAATCTCAGCCGTTGTAACGGTGCCCAGGCTCCAGCTTTGACCTCATCACAAATCATGAAATCGGAATCAAGAGCTAGTTAGTCACTCACTATACTCGATCTTGTTAGCTTTAGATCTGGACGAAAATTCAAATACCGGCGACTCTTTATTAAATTCAACGACTCGTTCTTCTTGTTTTATTTATTATTTTGGGGGCTTTTGATATTATGAAAATCTAGATCTAAAAGATGATTTGCTTGCTATTTGAATTCCGGTGATCGTGAATTTTTCGGCCACTACTGTGACCGGTGAAGTTTCCCGGCTAAACCATATTGGACCGAAAATCATTTCTCCAATGATATGCGTTTGTGCTTGTGGGTCAGATGTATAATTCGGTGTTATAATTGATTTTAGGCTATAAAATGTATATTGCAATTTGTGGCTAGCGGTTGATATTACTTTCTAGCGGATGACCATAAATGAAGTTTGCTCAATTTTAACTTCAAACCAGCTCAAATACCTCAAATCTTTCTAAAATTTGAATGTTTTTTCAATAAATTCTAACTACACCCATTCAAAAAAAATTCGTTTTTGCCTAAGTTTTTTAATATTGTATATTATTTGTAATATTTTTGGCTACTTTTGTTACATGACTTAATAACTAATTATTAGTAAGTAGTGTTTATTGGTGGCTTATCTCTATAGTTATCCCACAAAAAGAATTCCTTAATCGAATTTACATATCTAACAAAACAGAGCTAGTTGACCCAAAAAAAAAAAAAAAAGCTTGTTGATCAAACAGAGCTACAATTGAATTTCAAACCCAACATAAAAGCTAAAAGAAACGGAAGAAATTCAAAAATAGTCAGATTTATAAGGGGTAATTGAAAAATAGTGACAGTTTAAAAAGTAATGGAAATTTAGCCATTTTTTATGTAAAAGATAAATCTGAACAAAAACACTGTTCAAAATCTGGAAAATATTCCAGCATAATATGATGGAGTTCGAATTTTTTACATGTGAACTTTCAGTATAACATGCTAGAATTTCATAATTTGTTGGTGTTCCAACATAATATGCTGGAAGTGCATACACATGTGCTCCAATCTCCAGTATATTATACTGGATCTTTCAGTGTGCTGGAGTTCCAACATGATATGCTGGAAGTTCATACACAGATGCTCCAATATCCATTACATATACTTGAACTTTCCATGTTGCAGCAAATAGTGGCAATTTTTCAATAATTTTACAAATGTTGGCAATTACCGGTCCGAAAACTGGCTAGCCCGTGCTATTTTAACAAAGAAACGCTATTAGGGCCAAAAGCCCATCATCGTGAGTTCGGGTTTAACCCGACCTTGCTGGATAATTCACTCAGTGAACAAGTTTTGGCATGAAACTCGTTCTTCATTCCACGGATCGTGGATCAGTTATCTTTGATAACATAAAAAATAAATTAGAAAAATTAATAAGATGCATGGATGTAAAAGAAACTACAACTCTAACAAACTATCAGAAACTACTTATCTGAAATAACGTATAAGTAGAGAATGAGGAAGGACGTGGTGGTGTTGGCAGCAGTGACGACAGTTTCCACCGTCGTAGCGGCGGCGCTGTTGGTGAGGCAGTGGAAGCGACGGAGCGAGCAACGGTGGAGGCATGCACAGCGTATCCTTCGAAAATTTGCAAGAGAATGTGCAACCCCTGTTCCTAAATTATGGCAAATTGCTGATGATCTCGTGACTGAGATGCAATCGGGTCTAACTTCAACTGAATCCAGCCTCCAAATGCTTCCTTCTTGCTTAGCTTCACTCCCCACAGGGTACTATAGTTTTTATTCTTAGTAGAGAAAATAGAATTTAACTATTTCTTAAATTCTCTATTGTTGATTACATTTTCCATTGCTGTAGCCTGTAGGTTATATATGCTTTGTTTAATAACACTGCTTGATTAGGGGAGGGGAAGAGGGAGGGGGATTGTGAGAATTGAATCAACACTCTCTCTGATACCAATAAACTATAAGTATAGGTGGTTTCATACTTTCCTTTAGATTTTGAGATTAGTTTGATCAATGGATGAAATTAAAAAAGGAAAACTCACACCCAAGTTGAACCCTTGATATTTGAATAAAAGAATTAAATATCACATTGCCCTTGCATTCCATTTTAAAGATGTGGATATAGGATTTTAAGTCCGTAAGTGCAAAGTACCATTTATACTAGAATACTTTTTGTGATTAGGACAATTGCTCTAGAGGGAGTGCTCCTACATTTTAAATTTTGAATTGCATGGTTCTATTAGTTGCTGCTCGTTAATTGTTTACATATGTGGTGTCAGTGATGAGAAAGGTCTATACTATGGGATTAATCTCCGCGGAACTAACTTCATCATCGTGCAAGCACGTCTTGGAGGAAGAAATGAACCACCCGTTTCACGTCTTGCTGGAAGAAATGAACCCATTTCGGATCTATATAGGCAAGAAATTCAAATTCCTCCCAACATAATAGAGAGCAGCTCCCAGGTTTGTCCGTTGCCTCGTACTGTAACAAGAAAAAATAAATAAATACAAGTGTTATTTGCTAGTAACTCGTAGCAATATGTCTCGTTTATTGCACGAAACATATTTTATAATAATATGTAATTTCTTGATGAAATTCCTAATTTGTCTAAAATTTTAGTTATATTGGGATTTCCTCCTTAATTATTTTTGACTAATGAATGATTCTAACTACTCATAATGGGCTATGACTAGCTTACCACCTATCTTGATAGTTGATACTGACCCTGAACAATAAGAAAGAACACACATCTTCAAAACATTACCAAGTAACTGAAATAAATATAGTAGCAGGTTGGATAATCAAACTTTCTGAATTGGAAGTAAAGGGGTTTGATTAACTCTTTACCAGTCACTATAGAAGCTTCTAAGGAAAGCAGGGTATACCACATTGCATAGATCCTTAACAATTTAGAACTTACAGTCTAAATGAAGAGCTACGAAGAATGTTGGAACGTCTAACAACCTGTTCCTTCAATAGAATAGGTTGCCTTCAGATAACAGAGATATGGAGCATGTTAAACATGACAATTTCATTCGAAATTTGTCCATGACTGATTTTATTTTAAAGAACGTGGAGCATGTTAAACATGACAATTTCATTCAAAATTTGTCCATGACTGGTTTTATTTTGTTGAATTATTAACTTATCCTTGTTTCAAATTTTTTTCTTTTTGTTTAGGCTAGGAGTAGAATGATGAATTCTGAAAACTGAATACAAGATTTTGATGTCTTTTTTGTATTTAAATCTTTTAATATGTGTTGAAACTACAACTAATAAGCATGGTACTAACCAAAGTTTGTAAAGCATTTAAGATTGCAGTAATTATATTAAATCATTTTCATTTCACTGCAGTCACTTAAGGTCCCTAAATGCTGAAATCAGATATGAAAAATGCCATGGGTCATAAGAAGTTTTCTATTGAAGTTTGTGAGACAATATTACTGCTGAAGCTTTGTTAAGGTGACATAAAGTCGTGTGAAGCAGCTTCTGACTAGTAGTATCACCAGTCAATTAGTGTCAAACTATCAGGTTTAGTGTTGCTAAAGGTTTCATAAAATATCTTCCTTTTGAACCTGTTTCAGGAATTATTTGATTGGATAACGGTGGAGCTCGGAAAATTCATCTCCATGCATAGTGAAGGTCTGCAAGGAGGAGAGAAAAATGCGGGATTTACTGTATCACCTACAATTGGGGAAGTAGCTGCCTCCAAGGAAACAGCCATTAAATGGAAGGATTCATTATTTGGAGACGCAGTTGAGTCTTTCTATACCTAAATAGATTTAAACCTCTAAAGGACAAAGATTCTCTGAAGCAAATATGTTTCCTATGCATTTTGGACATAAAAACAATCAGATTTAATTAACAATATCTTTCAAAGATTCAGCTCCAACAAAGGAAATGTGATTAAGTCTTTGTACTTTCCCTTCCAAGCAAAATGGCTCGTTTGATGATTAAATCTTTGTACTTCCCCTTCCAAGCTTGAGCAATAATTATTGATTCACAGTTTTTATATGAATATAGATAGAACATGAATACGTTACTACATCGTAATCTCAGGAAGGGAACAGGTTGTTGAATGAAATCAATCTCGCCTTGGAGAAGCACGGTGTTGATAAGCAAGTTTTTGCCCTGGTAAAAATTCTGGGATCTTCCCTTTCTCATATAGCAGAAAAGGTACAATTATTTGCATAGAATGTGATTCAAATTGCAATTCTGCAGGTTGATGACACCATAGGAGTTTTGGCTGGAGGAAGGTACTATAGTAAAGAGAGTGTGGCTGCAGTCACTCTGGGGATGGGCACTAATGCTGCTTATGTAGAATCAGCAAAATCGGTCGAAAAGTGGCCTGATCAGGCTCCAAAACCAGAAGAAATAGTAAATTCTGGTGACAACAGTTCTACGTATACCAACTTATAAAATGTTACAATGTTTCACTATAGTGCTTGTTTGTGCAGGCAATTAATATCAAGTGGGGGAGTTTTAGTTCCTCCCATCTTCCAATTACCGAATTTGATACATCGTTAGATGCTGAAAGTTCATATCCTGGTAGCCAGGTGGACACTTTAACTTTTCTGCCCCCTCAGGTTCCCAGTGATCTCCATGAACTGCGTTAACTCCTTAATCTCATTTTGTCTTCAGATATTTGAGAAGCTTATTTCAGGTACATATTTAGGAGAAACTGTTAGAAGAGTCTTACTAAAGATGGCTCAGGAATCATCTTTATTTGGAGATAGAGTACCACCTAAGCTAGCAATTCCATACTCGTTGAGGTAAAATGTTGATTATTTCTAATCAAATGTACAGGTTGATTGGATCTTTTGTTTTTCTTTTCATTAAAACTCAATAGTAGATTTTCTTTCTTTCAAAATTACCTTCAAAATGAAATTCTCCCCATCAACTGCACTAAGAAGTTGCATTTGTCTTCCTTCTACGTGGAAATCACCCCACCACCCAAGTAGCCAGGATAAGAAACTATTTCTCCATCTCCAGTTTAATTGTGACAGATATCATTTACGTATGTTTTTTTGGTAGTGTATAGTAATTAGTAAATGTCATAACTCATTGGCAGTAAAATCAGCTTGAAACAACTGGCATTTTGGAGCTCCATATTTCATAATTACTGTCACGTTATCTTTGTATTATTGACTATAGTTAATGGCAGGTCCCCAGATATGGCTGCTATGCATCAAGACACATCAGAGGACTATGAAATAATTGATGAGAAACTGACAGAAATTTTTGGGGTACGACTTATAGATCAGAATTGTCAAATTTAAGTAATTTCCTGATAAATGTTCTTACAGTTTCTCCATTACTAGTTTTTCATTTTTGTGGTAAGGGAGGGGGTTGAATAGTGATTTCTCTAGTTAAAGTGTTTTTCTATCTAGGTGATTTCAATGTGCATTATTAATAAGTAGATTATCCGGATAAGTTTTTTGCTCTACTACATGAGCTAATTAGCAGCTGATTGCAGATAACTAACTCTACAACCATGGCAAGAGAACTAGTTGCAGAGGTCTGTGATGTTGTAGCAGAACGTGGAGCTCGATTAGTTGGAGCTGGCATCGTGGGGATTGTAAAGAAACTAGGAAGGCTTTCTAATAGGATTAGCATTATTACAGTAGAAGGTGGTGTCTACGAGCATTATCGCGTTTTCAGAAACTATCTCCATAGCAGTGTGTGGGAGATGCTCGGCAATGAACTCTCAGACAATGTGATTATTGAACACTCTCATGGTGGTTCTGGAGCCAGTTCCATCTTTATTGCAGCTTCACAACCATAAGCCTCAAACTTCATAGTAACTTGGTTCTTTTAGCTGTGACAAATAGTTACATCAAATGATTCATATGATGTTTGCAGCATCTTATTTATTTGTATTCTTATACGTCCTCGGATCCATTGAGATGTTGTTTTTAGCATCTTATTGCATCTTAAACCAAGAATCTGCATTTCATGATTTACTGTCTGTTTGAGTAAGCAACAAGTGGCAAGGGCAAGTGCTACTCATAGTTCCTGAATTCTCTTTTATGTTTCCTTTTGTATCAAATGTTGATTTTCAAGAAAATTAGTTTAGTATATGATAGATTGTTCCTAGATTCACGAATAACATGAACTCGAGTAGGAGAATTTTGCAGAATATTACATAATACTAATGCTTAATTAAGATGACATATCCTAGAATATACTATAGTATTTACTTAGATGATTATTTATCTTGTTACACACAAGGAATAAATAGTGCATTTCCACATTATACATAGTTGGGGGTGTACATTGTTATTCAACCAAGTTAAATATCTTCTCTTTACACATAAAACAAAAGTGTGTTACGAGAATTGTAGTTATTGTAGATAGAAATGATGGTGCAATCACAGGGATGAGTCCCCACTATTATATATTAAAAAAAATGTGACAGAGAGAGTGAATAGGAGTAGGGGAGGTAAGGTAAAACACCAATTTGTTGAAACAATGTCTTGTTTGTTGTGTTAAAATAGACGGTTAGTGGGAAAAGGTTTGAATCAAAGGAACTACAAAGAGAATTCCAGGTCTGTATAATAAATGAATGAAAACAAGCATAGAGACAAAGGCACCTTCAAGACTTAATAGACTCATCTGTAGCTTGATGTGCACATATACACCAACTGTTACTTTCAAACATCTAATGCGTCCAATGGAAGTTGGGCCCTTTGGTCAGACTTTCTGGATTGGGAGAGACAATATCTATATGCAAAGCCCATAACCATTAAGCTGAAATTGCGAAAAAAACGAACATGGTTTTCTTACCCCACTTCAGTAGGAGGACCACTTTGGATTTCTTTCAAATTTTATACTTTTCCTTGAAATTCAGTTTTCATCTTTAACAGAATTGCAGATGGAAAAAGGACCATCACTGACAGAATAAACGTGAATTGAGAACCCAAGTCATTAGAAATGGTTTGTAACTTGGCATGGATGAAAATATTATTTACTTGCTTCCTTAGAAACCATTTACTCACGCTGGGCTGCTTATAGGGCGGATTGGACGGTTATTTACTCTTAACGATTTGGCTTATCGGTTATCGGCTTTTAAATGTATTAATCCGCTAGCCACCCGATAAGATATCGGACGGATTGATATCGGTTTAGCTCTTATCGGACAGTTTAGATAACTCCTTTTATTTGGCTTTCTTTTATTCCAATTCACTTTGATAGAGTACTGGGGGAAGAAGGGTTTTTGATTATTTAATATATATATATATATATATATATATATATATATATATATATATATATATATATATATATATATATATATATTCTTAACGGGTAAACGGATTATCCGTTAAGAAAATTGAATAATCCACCTCCATACCGATAAGCCGTTAATAAAAAAAATTTAATATGTTCCTTGTCCGTTAAATCGTTAACCCGATACCAATAACATTAAACTTCGATTTCGGTTCGATTTTGAACAACCCTATACTCACGTATAAGTATTTCATTTAGATATTATAGAATGTATCCGTGAATTCACTCGCACCCGTCTACGAAATTTCCATAAGATTGTAGCAAATGATTCAACCTTTTTCCATTTTTTTTAATTATTAGGAGCTTTTCCATTAGCATGGACGAAAAGAGTATTTCAATCAGACTACTAGAGATAGGCCATCAAAAATTCAAAAGTGACAGAGGTATTTTGAAGTTTATAACGTTGGAGTGGTTAGTAATAATTTGAGATCCAGCGATATAATTAAATATTTTATGTAGATAAACAAGTCCATCCTCAATTTTGAGTTTGATTTGTATTTGCGTGGACCATGAGAAGGACCAAGGAAAGGAAAATGTAGGGCAATGTATGACAGGAAGTTTGATGTTTGCTCCTCCATAATATTTCGTCGGTCCATAGGATAAAGATAAAAGTAATCATCATAAATCATAATTAATTAGTTATGATTATCTGTCTCTCTTACACGTTCTCTTTTCTAGAGACCCGCGTGCTGCTCTGCACATTTAACATTAACTAGATTCTCCTCTATGGAAAATTTTAAGGAGCCTTTGACCATGCAAAACTGTTTTTTTTCTTTTTTTTTCCATAGCAAATTACTTTAACCAATAAATAATATTTATTTTTAAAAATACTTCACTTTAAAGCACTTTGAAAATTAATATAGACAGCTTACCAAACACTTCTTTAAAGCTTTCTAAAATTTTGCCCAACCAGAGCATTTGTGCTGTGCATTGGCAGAGAAAACACATCAAATCTTTAACTTAATCATAAGAAATTATTACGCTTTTGAGAAAATATATTGAGTAGAATATATTTTTTTTGGTGTATCGATCACCTGATTATATGGTTCATTATTTCATAAAATTGATTAATAAAACTATATTACAGGATGATTAACCTAGAATGATTCAGACGACAGATGCTAATGACAGATTGCACGCATTTGCGGCTTCTAAAATTTAGGATACATCTAATGATAATGACGTACCTAACAAAGTGTAGATCACACAATTACTTCCCCCTAGTTCATTAATTATGATTAACCTAAGATAATAACGATCCAATTTAAATAATAGTAAAAAAAAACAAAGAGAAAATCCTTTGTTTATGTTAATGTGTCCAAAAGCCAAATGACTAGGGGACAAGGTGAACAAACTTCGAGACCTTATAAAAACTTGGTAAAAAGACAAGGGAGAAGCAGGAGATTGAAATTACAGTACCTGTTTTGTGGGTTGGAGAGAGCATCGGGTTACGTAGCATTTAACTGAGCCCAATACCAATTTTAGTTGATAGTATAAATTATGGCACCCAACTGAAAATACTCAAAATAGTCCAACTTAGGAAAGTAACAGACAGCTGGAGCCAGATCTTGAAATGACCAAAATAACCTGGGAAACATAGCCAATTATTTCGTTTCAATCTCAAATAAGTTAAAATTACTTAGAACTATAATAATTTTTACAGTTCATATATTCTTTTAAGTGGGTCTCAGGTTCAAGAGTCCGGAACCAAAATAATATTTTTTGAATAAAAAGAATTTTTATAGGTTATAAAAAAAAAATTACAAAAGTATAACGCACTAATTATGTGCGCTATACCTTAACGGTAACTTTTGCCGTTAGGGTATAGCGCACAAAATTAGTGCGTTATACCCTGACACAAAAAATCTGCCCAGGTATAGTGCAGTCCTTTTGTGCGCTATACATATAGCGATTTCTTTTTCCGCGTTATATCTCCTTTATTGGCCCCACCAATAATAATTGACATAACAATAATTCAAATGTGTATAGCGCACAGAATCTGGGCGCTATACATCCAAAAAAAAAAATCCCCGGCTAGCCATTTTATATATAAAGAGATTAGGATTGTAGGAAAAATCATTCAAAAAATATTCTAAGTCTCGTTCAAACGTTGTTGTTGTTAAATTCTCCAGCATTTTTTCATTATGTCTGAAGAGTGTAGAATAAGAGTTTCATTATATTGGGGGGTGAGGTTGTGATGGAGAATAACTCTGTGAGGTACAATTTACCTTCACAGTGTCATGTTAATTGCCACTTACAATGGAGTACGATAAATTGATATCGTTGTTATGCAAAAAAATGAGTGTGAGGAAACGTTCAGTGATACTTAAAGTAACTGGAAGATATCTATATTTCGTCACTCCGCAAGGGGTTGCTTTTTTCTCGGAGTTTAACATCGAAGATGATGAAACTTTGAGGGATTTTCTGAGTACTCCGGATGAATGTCGGGAATTTCTTGTAACCACAATGTTGGAGATGTACGTCAAGGTCGAAGACGTTCCCAACAATGAGGTTGCGCGTAGTAGGGATAACCCCCAGTCATCGGGTGGTTATTCTGGAGCAATTTTTTCCGAACAGGTTCCGGATGAAAGAGTTTTCCTTGATTTAAACTTATCACCGCCGGCGAATGAGCAGCGAGAATATAATTTCTCTCCTGCTTTCTATAATTCACAAGACGAATGGTAAACTTCAATTTTTCTTTGTGTTATGATGTACATTTTTGTTGTATTGAATTTGTATTAACGGTCATATATTACAGGGGGTACCGGTCGGATATGAATTTTACAAGTGGTCCATCCGGGAGTCATCACCTAAATAAAAATGTCCATCGTAGAATTTCATCATATTACGACTTGTAAGTGAAGTGATATAGCTATATGGAAAGTATTTATTAATTTCAGTAGCATGTTATTTTGTTGGTTGTGTAGTGAAAACGACAAAGTTGAACCACCCGTACTCACGCAATTGCCCGAAGATGACGTATTAAATCGGGATCTGGCAGATGCACAGAGTGAGGAAGAGAACAGTGATTACGACAACAATGTCGATGAATCCGGAGACGAGACACCCTTTCCTCGTGAGGATGGTGATGAGGAGGATGAGGAGGAAGGACCTGATTTGAAGAGAGAGTATGCTCCACCCCACCCCCACCCCTAGACGAAGAGTGTACGAGTCCGAAGTGTCGTTTCATTCAAGAGAGATTCCTTACATTAATAAATTGCCAAGCATGCCGGATGTGGAAGCTCTCACAAGGGATTTTGATGAAATTCGGACATCAATGTGGGATCAGTCTAGATCAACGGTGCTTGCAAAGGGCATGCATTTTCCTGATAAAGCGCGTGTAAGCAGGGCTTGTAAAATGCACAATGTAAAAGAGTGTCGTGAGATGTAGGTATGGGAGTCAAGTCTGTTGGTATACAAGGCTATTTGTCGCAGGTGGTTGGCCATATCATTGGATGTTGCGTGCGACCAAGAAGAAGACAGGTATGTGGAAAGTGGGTAAATACATTCCCACCCACACATGCGAAATGGACACATTCAACGGGAATCACTTCAACTTGGATATTGACTTGATTTCTCTTGTACTTATTATGCACCTCGAAGCGTCCATAAGGTATAAAATCAAAGAGTGCATTACATCAGTCCACCAGGAATATGGACATACCATTACGAAAAGAAAGGCATTTCTCGGGTGCAAACGAGCGTTTAAAATTATCTACGGTAACTAGGATAAGTCATTTTCATCTCTGCCAAAGTACATGGCCGCACAGCAGCACTTTAACCCCGGGACCTTTGTTGAATGGAAGCTTGAGCGGAGTCCGGAAAAATTAGAATATATATTCAATTACGTGTTCTGGGCGTTTAAATCAACAATTGATGGATTTTCACATTGCCATCCCGTAATATCCATAGACGGCACTCATGTCTATGGAAAGTACAATATCAAGCTATTGATAGTCGTGGAAGTAGATGCTAATGGACAGATATTTCCTATAGCTTTTGTTGTTTGTGCCAATGAAGGCACAGAGACGTGGACGTTGTTTTTGAACCAATTGAAAGAGCACGTTATCAAACAGCGTTCCAATATTTGTCTAATATCTTATCGGCACAATGGTATCTTAAGTTCTGTGGAGAACTTGCCTGCATGGCAAGAACCTTATGCATACCACCATTACAGTGTGAGGCACTTTAAGGCCAATTTCCAGAAGGCATATCCCAACAAGGATCTACATGATTTGA
>ML412380.1:462-24696 GCA_005239525.1 Nicotiana knightiana | reverse complement strand
ATTGGAAAAACTCCCATACCCCCTTGGGGGTGTATAAAAAAAGGAGGTGTGACAGCTCTGGCGTACTTCATTTCGGGGTCCTGTGTCATTGGGTTATCGTGTACTTTTCATTTGAGGTATATCCGGGGCCTTGTTACCGGCATTTCCATATCTCTCTTAAGTTTATTTAGAAGCTCCGTAGACAGGTTGTGGGTGGTGTTGGGTATTGGAATTGGATTGAAAAATGTTGGTATTTGGCGAATATGTTTTCCTTATATCTAATAATTGAAATAACCTGGTTATTATGGCTGAAACTGCTAATGGAAACAAAAATGGAAGTTGTTAATTATATATTTACAAATTATGATTAGTGGAGTTCACCTCCTATTTATTCACGAATTAGTTGGGTAGAATAAGACCTATCAGGCTTGCTCAGTCGGGTATACTCGGTTGAGCGCCGGTCGCCCCTCGATTTTGGGGCGTGACATCTTCGATCATTCTGATGTATGTTACGCCTCAAGTTGTTCCTTCTTCCTCGACGTACGACTGATACCTCTCCTTACTCGGTCTCGGTTCCCTGTCTACTTCTCTCGAATCTTTTATTGCTAACCTGTTTGGATAAACCGAGCCTGAGGGGGCTCCTAATTAGTCATCTTCAACTCTAATCTTTGACTGGTATTGTTATGCACATCCACCCAAGTTACGGCGGGGTACTCAATCAAGTTTTGTTTCAACTACCTCGATTCTATTGAGCTCCGCTCATTTAGCCCCTAAGTGAAAGCTTGTACAACCCAGTCATCGGAGACTGGTGGCAACTCCATTCGTTCTATTTGGAACTCGGGACACAAACTCTCTTAGCATTTCGTTGTCCCTTTGTTTGATTTTGAATACATCTGACTTCCTTGTTGCAACCTTTATATCACCGACATGTGCCTTTACAAACGAATCCGCCAACATGTAAAATGAATCAGTAGAGTTCGGGGGTAGGTTATGGTACCAAATCATGTCCCCTTTGGACAAGGTTTCCCCAAACTTTTTTAGTAGAACAGACTCGATCTCGTCGTCCTCCAAATCATTTCCCTTTATACCACAAGTATATATGGTGATGTGCACGTTGGGATCGGTAGTCCCGTTGTATTTGGGTATGTTCGGCATGCGAAACTTCTTCGGAATAGGCTTCGGGGCCGCACTCGGGGGGAAAGGTTTTTGTACAAACTTTTTAGAGTTCAATCCTTTCAAAACCGGAGGTGTTCCCGGTATTTGGTTGACCCTCGAGTTGTACGTTTCCACTTTTATATCGTTGTCCTCGATCCTTTTCTCTCTCGAATCAATCCTCTTTGTGAGTTCTTCGAACATTCTCATGATTGTGGGGTCAGTTCCTGATCCATTGTTGCTCGACCTTTTCGGGACTGGTTCAACACGATTAGTAGTTTCTGGTCCCACCACATTCGGGGTCCTTTGCTGGCTTTGCAACTGCGCGATCGCAATCTGTTGTGCTTGTAACATTTCAAAAATCACTTGGAGACTGACTTCCCCATCTCCTCGACCCTTTGTTCTTTGGCCACTGGGTTGAAGTTCTCCACGCACGCTTCCTCCGACGTCCGTGCCCAAGTCGACGTTTATAGCAATGTGTGAACCAACATCGACTGAATGATGTACTGGTGCTACCCCGGGGTTGAGCGGTGGCATACCGGCTCTTGAAGCTGTTGTATTTTCATTTTTTCCGTGAAATCCGAGGCCGTCATTATCATGAACTGGTGTGTTTGCTGAGTTCGACATGCTTTAACCTTAAAGCAAAGAATTTTTGACAAGAAAAAGTGTGAAGAATAACATGTGTTATCAGAAAACTAGCACTGAAATAATCACTATTATCTTTAGCCCCATGGGAAGCGCCAAACTGTTTACCTCGAAAATACGAGTAACAATTAAATTTGATTTATGATTTTAAGGATATGTGATCTAGTCCAATACTAATTAATAAAAAAGCAATGTAGAGTATAAATGAGAAAAATTGATGAACCAAACCGATGTTGCTAGAGCAGTAGAGACCTCGAGCTTGATGACTTCGAGGTGAGTTAGGAGCAACAAATCAAGAACATTAAAGTAAGTATAATACAACTAAAGAATGATTCTGAAGAGCAGTGAACAAGAAACGTGAGATAGTATATTCTTTGTCAATGATCAGATTGTTTTTACAAATGATTGGTGTCCCCTTTATATAGGAGAGGAAATCCTAAATATGGTACATTTCTATTTACAGTAAGGAATTTTATTGGTACAGCTGTATAACAACCTAGTGCGGAAGAGTACTGATTTTTTCAAAGCTCTCGAGCCTCTTGTTCCGCCTTCGAGCTTGACCTCGACCTTTTTCCAGGCTTCTGACCTCGATGTAACTTCTCAAGCCTACAAAATCGGGATGTGAAATTTTGACGGTATACAAACAAATTTTGTAAAAGGTGTTATTTCACACACAAAAAAATGCTTTTGATTTCCCAATACATCACATAAGCTGTGAATTTTTAGATTTTCTCAGAAAATTCAACAAAAGAAAAAGAAAAAGTGGAACAGGAAGATGAATTATTTTAGTTAAGGCAGTTGGACCAAAGGCACATGTAGAAGTCCAAGTTGAAACCATGTTCTTCCAATAGTCATTTGCCAACTGCTTTGAATTTGAGTTTTAAAACAAAAAACAAGTCTTCTCGGCCGCCGCAACTCTATTTGCACCGTCCAATTCCGATTTTCCAGCTTTCACATTCGGTTACCTACACCAATCAATACTCTCTGTCGCCAGCTGTTCTCTACCCCACCCCACCCCTCTCCCTCTATATATACCACACTCTCACACATTTCTCTATTCATCTCCACCACCAAAAACCCTAATCTCCTCTCCATTATCTTCTTCTACAGCTCAACAGCAGCAATGGCACAAGTTAGCATTGTGAAGGCATTTCTTATTGCATTCATCGTTGTGGCTTTCTCAGCCGTCGCTTCCTCTCAGGAAATGGCTCCAGCACTGTCACCTGATGCCGGAGCGGCCTTCTCACTGCCGACCTCCGGTGCTTTGGTCGGAGCTTCTCTCCTTCTCTCCGTTGCTGCTCTGTTGAGGCACTGAGTGTGTTTTTCTGTATTTGATTTTTATTTATTATATATTTAGGAATTTAGGAGAGGGTTGATTTGGTTTGATGTATTTGTGTTGATGAGATTATTCTTTTATCAGTATATATATATATATGGCTATTTTGATGATAATAAAGTTTATATATGTTCAATATTTAGTTTTAATTCTTCTAGTTCCGCAACTAGTGGATGATGATTTTAAAGAATTAAGAAATACTAAATTAAATGTAATTAATTTAGAGTTGAGACATTGATTTTTGATGGATTAATAAACACAGAAAAAGCGAACAAATACCAGTATTTTCTTTCTTCCGATTTAAGGATGTATAAAGATGGATTATATTTGAGAACTCAAATGAGGAAGAGTTGTTCAACTAGCTAGTGTTGGTTGTAGATCTATGCATCCGTACGTTTCATTTCAAGCAATTACTTAGAGCTCGGTTGGCCATAAAAAAATCACTTTTTTTCGTTCAATTTTCACTTACAAGATAACTTTCAGAATTTTTTAAAAATTTAAAAAATTCTAAAAAGTTATTTTTCTAAAATTTTACTTAAATCACTCGCAAAAATTTAACAATAATTTAAAAATGTATTATATTCAAACACTAACTCTAATTTTCAAATATCATTTGAAATATATTTTTCACCTTTTCCGGGAATTTTGCAATACATATGTCCAAACGTACACTTAGTCATCACATGATACAATCTTGCATGACCTTTGTATGCTGCAACAATTTTTCCCCATATCAAGTCTTCCAATGGTAGATTTTGCATTTAGCTATTTAGCCCTATTACTTGAGATAATATCATTGTCAATATATCCCAATTCATTTTCATTTTTGGGTTGCCCCACATTTGGTGAAATTATCCCGTTTTGTATATAAATAATCCTCTTTATATTTCTCTTGTCAAAAGATTATGATCTAAAGAATTGTTTTAACTTAACTAAAAATGTTAGAATAAAACACTAGTGTTTACCCTCAAAATCGGATAATAATTAAATTTGTAAGTGGTTTAAGGATACGCGGATTAATTCAATACAAAGCGATAAATTAAGTTAGATTGAACAAGCAAAGATAAAATGAATTCAAACCCCATGCGAGGAGGATGGCTTTAGCCTTAGTGAAATATTCGCGAGGAGGATGGCTTTAGCCTTAGTGAAATATTTGTCCTCGATCCGGACTCACGATAACCAACACTAATGAACGGGAAAAAGAGTTGAATAACAAAAAAAATCATATATTTCTTTGGAATGCGTGATACAATATGTGCTATGAATTATCTGACCCCTTTTATATAGTAGGGGAGTCCCACTCTAAGTACAAATCTGAAAGGTAAAAAATCTTCTGATTAACTGATTACCGGTTCCCCACCGATATGTGCCGAGATCCTCACCGCCAATTATGGATATCACAGCTTTCTGTTGGCCGCGCTTGATTGCCCGACAATGTTGTTCGAAGTCGTTCAAGGCTAGGACCGATGTGAACCATGAACCTAATATTCTCGAGGGTGGGTGTCATGCCCTCGGATTCCGACTCGATGAGACCTTTGCCTCGATTTCGGCCCCTTGTTATCGTATCTCGAGCTTGGCTTATCATATCAGAGATCAGGGTATACCATGAGCTCGATTTTACCCGTATACAGATAGTTCCCTCGTTTCTCGGAGAGTAAATGATGAGAAACGACATGAGCTCACGATTCCTACTTCGATACGTCGTGACAGAAATGACAAAACATCCAAAACGTCTCGTCAACCGTGTCATAATGGCATTAAATTCATGTCAGTCGCTGGTCGGCTGTCCCAGGATGCGAAACATCGCTGAAATCTTACAAATACCCCCTCCTTCGTTCATTTTATACTTTACACCAAATCCTCTACCTTCGTACCTCCAAGATTTTACGAAAAAGAGTACAATGCATACTTTCAGGCCTAAAAGTTGTATCATTTATTGACGGTTACCTGCAAGTGTTAGTCCAATATGTAAAGAAAGAAAAGAGCGGGGCCGTACCTTAACAATAGTATCGTTTCAAGTGAGTTACACTCTAGTTGTTCGACACTCGCTCACTGTTCATTGTTCCGAGTTTGTATGATCCTTTTTCGGTGATCTCGATAATTTGATACGAACCTTCCTAGTTTGGCCCTAGCTTCCCTTCGTTCGGGTTCTGGGTGCTTAGTGTGACCTTCCTTAACACCAAGTTCCCGACATTGAAGTGTCGAAGGCTGGCTCTCTGTTTGTAATACCTTTCAATCCGTTGCTTTTGGCGGCCAAGAGGATGAGGGCGGCCTCACGCCTTTCATCTAAAAGTTCCAGGCTCGTACTCATGGCCTCGTCGTTTGACTCTTTTGTGGCATATCGAAACCTAAGACCTGGTTCTCCCACTTCGTCCAGTATTAGAACTTCATCACCATAGACTAATGTAAAACGGGGTGGCCCTGGTACTGAATTTTGAGGTCATATGATATGCCCACAAGACTTCGGGCAAGATTTATTTCGATTTTCCTTTGGCGTCGGTCAACCTCTTCTTGATATTTTGGAGTATGGTTTTGTTCATGGAATCTGCTTGCCCGTTCCCGCTAGGGTGATCGGGTGTCAATAGGATTCTTTTGATCTTATGATCCTCGAAAAACTTGCTCACTTTGCTGCCGATGAACTGCTTTCCATTGTCGCACACGATCTCGGCCGGCATTCCGAACCGGCATATTATGTGGTCCTAGATGAAATCAATTACTTCCTTCTCCCTGACATTCTCAAATGCTTGGGCTTCCACCCATTTAGAAAAATATTCAGTCATAAATAATATAAATTGAGCCTTACTGGGTGCCCATGGTAGGGGCCAACAATGTCCATTCCCCATTTCATGAATGACCAAGGTGACAAGACCGTGTGTAGCAGATCCCTAGGCTGATGAATCATCAGAGCATGCCTATAACACTCGTCGTATTTTGCACGAACTCCTTAGCGTCCTTTTCTATGTTGATCCATTAGTAGCCGACTCTAATTATTTTTCGAACTAATGATTCGGCGTCCGAATGATTTCCGCAGGTGCCTTCGTTGACTTCTCTTAAAACATACTCGCCGTCTCCAGGTCCTAGACATATTGCGAGTGGGCCATCGAACGTACTTCAAAATAGGGTACTGCCTTCGGACAAGCTGAGCCGGGCCGCCTTTGTACGCAGAGCCCTCGATTTCTTAGGATCCGAGGGCAGTTTTTCGGTCTTCAGATATTCTATATATTTGTTTTTCCAGTCCCAACTAAGGCTTGTTGAGTTTATCTCGGCGTGACCTTCTTCCATTACCAATCTCATGAGCTGTACGACCGCGCCCTTAAGTTGAACTCATCGTCGTCGACCGACGATCCCAAGTTAGCGAGAGCATCAGCCTCGCTGTTCTGATCCCGATGAACATGTTGTAGAGTGCATTCCTTTAATCGGTGTAAAGTTAACGCAGTTTATCCAGGTATCTTTGCATTCGTTCCTCCCTGACTACGAATGTCCCATTAACTTGGTTCACCATAAGGAGGGAGTCACACTTAACTTCGATCACCTCTGCCTCCAAGCTTTTAGCCAGTTCGAGACCTGCAATCATGGCCTCATACTCGAACTTGTTGTTAGTCACTTTTACAGTTCTAATAGAACGTCTAACTACATTACCTGCAAATGGCTTCAATATGATGACAAGTTCGGACCCCTTTGCGTTCAAGGCACCATCCGTAAAGATGGTCCAGATTCCCAAAGAAATCCCCGAGTTCAACAACAACTCTCTTTTGACCTCGGGTATTAGGGTCGGCATAAAGTCGGCCACGAAGTCTGCCAGAATTTGGGATTTGATGGCGATTCGGGGTCGATATTCGATATCGTATACGCTGATTTCCACTACCCATTTTTCAGTCATCCTGAGTGTTTGGGTTTATGCATTATGTTCCACAATGGGTAAGTAGTTATAACACATATGGGGTGGCATTGAAAGTATGGTTTTAGCTTCCTAGAGGCGCTTGAAAAAACGAGCGCCAATTTTTCTAGGTGAGGAGACCTAGTTTCGGCCTCGCCTAGAGTTCTACTAACATAATATATAGGAAATTGTGTACCTTCTTCTTCCCAGACCAGGACTCCACTTACCGCCACCTCGGATACTGCTAAGTATAGGTACAACGGTTCATCTGCCTTTGGAGTGTGAAGCAAATGTGGGTTTGAGAGGTACCGTTTGAGTTCCTTCAAGGCTTGTTGGCACTCCGGAGTCCACGATAAGTTCTTCTTCTTCTTCTTCAACAGTGAGAAGAACTGATGGCTCTTGTCGGAGGACCTTAAGATGAATCGACCCAAAATGGCTATGCGCCCGGTTAATCTTTGTACGACCTTGACATTGTCCACTACGATAATTTCCTCTATGGCCTTGATTTTATTAGGATTGATCTCGATACCCCGGTTGGACACCATAAATCTGAGAAATTTTTCGGATCCGACTCCGAATGCACATTTTTCTGGGTTCAACTTCATATTGTATTTCTTCAATATGTTGAATGTTTCCCTAAAATGCTTCAAATAGTTCTCTGCTTGCAGGGACTTAACTAACATATCGTCAATATAAACCTCCATTGATTTTCCTATCTGTTTTCGAACATCCGATTTACTAGGCGTTGGTAATTGGCACCAGAATTTTTTAGTCCGAATTACATTAAGTTATAGCAGTAGGTTCCGTACTTAGTGATGAAGGACGTTTTTTCCTGATCGCCGGGTCTCTCCGAATTTGGTTATACACGGAATAATCTTCGAGAAAACTGAGGATCTCGTGGCCGACCGTCGAATCGATCATGCGATCGATGTTGGGCAAAGGGAAAGAGTCCTTGGGGCATGCCTTATTTAAATATTTATAGTTTACACACATTTTTAATTTGTTTCCCTTTTTAAGGACTACCACTATGTTTGCTAACCAATCCGGGTATTTGACCTCCCGGATGGACCCTATTTTAAGGAGTTTAGATACCTCGTCCTTGATGAACGCATGCTTGGCTTCGGACTGGGGCCTCCTTTTCTGCTTGACCAGGTGGAAATTCGAGTCCAGGCTCAGCTTGTGAGTGGTTATTTCCGGCGGGATCCCTGTCATATCAAGGTGGGACCAAGCAAATAATGTATGAGCTAAACAATCTATGTTAGCTATAAGGAATTGAATGAGTTTTTTCCTAAGCTCAGGATTTAACCCCGTGCCCAGTTATACCTTACGATTGGGCAAGTCCTCGATCAATACGACTTACTCCAGTTGCTCGACCGTTGATTTGGTGGCGTCGGAATCATCAAGGATTATGAAGGACCCGGGGACCCCGTATTCATCATCCTCACCCGTCCCCTGCTTTTATGGTTTGGTCAGGACCGGTGTCGGCGATTGCCAGTTGGTTCCTTCCTTGGTGACCGAGCTCGGATCTTTTGTTGCTATAAGTGCGGATATCTCTTCGACTGCAAACATTTCCTTCGCGGCTGGATGTTCTCCGTAGATTGTTTTAATCCCTCATGGAGTTGGGAATTTTAACACTTGGTGTAGAGTCGAGGGAACTTCCCTCATTTTGTGGATCCATGTCCTCCCAAACAGAGCGTTGTACCTCATATCTCCTTTGATTACATAAAACTTGGCTTCCCGGATGGTCTTGACGGCTTTCACCGATAATGTTATCTCCCCTTTGGGGGTTTCACATGCCATGTTGAATTCATTTAGAACTCGAACTACAGACACAATTTGATCTTACAGACCAAGTTGTTCCACGACCCTCAATCTGATGATGCTGGCTGAGCTACCTGGATCAATTATTACACGCTTAACTGATATTTATTTATGAGTACAGATATTATCAGTGCACTATTGTGGGTTGTATGATCACTTATGCGTCCTCGTCGTTGAAAGGCAAGGTTCCTTCTGGCATATAGTCCCGATACTTTGGTTCATTTTAACATCGGCCCATGGAATGTCGACCCCACCGATGATCATGTTAATGATGTGATGAGGTCTTCCTGCTCGATCTGTTTATTAGAATCTCTATTCCTGAAATGATTTTTGGCTCGATCGCTCAAGAATTCTCGGAGATGTCCGTTGTTGAATGGCCGAGCTACTTCCTTTCTTAATTGCTGGCAATGCTCTGTTCTGTGGCTGTGAGTGCCATGATATTTGCACATTAGGTTAGGTCCCTTTGGGTTATATCAGAATGTAGAGGTCGAGCCCATTTGGTGTCTTCGATGCGTAGCATGGCGGATACGATGGCAGCGGCGACGACCTTAAAGTTGTACTTCGATAACCTTGGCGCTTGCTTAGGCCCGATGGGCCAGTCGAAACTGTTTTTGCTCATGAGTCCCCGGTTGTTTTGACCTCGATCACTCCTTTTTTCACTTCTCACAAGGTTTCACCAAGATCCACTACCTCTTCGGCCCCCTTTGTATGGTTGATAACAATCCATGCTTGATCTTGGTTCACGATCAATGTATATCTTGACTCTTGCGATAACTTTGATGGGATAAACGGACCCGGTACGGGCCCCAAGTTGATCATCTTCGACCTTGATTTTTGATTGATACCGGTTATGCACGTCGACCCAAGTAACAACCGGATATTTTACCAGACTTTGTTTCAACTGCTGTGAAGCCAACGAGCTTCGAACATTGAGTCCCTGGGTGAAGTTCTGAATGGACCAATCATCTGCGATCGAAGGCAGGTCCATCCGTTCCATTTGAACCGGGACACAAATTCTCTGAGCATCTCATTATCGGGCGCTACGTTGTTGTTCTCACCATAGTGGCCGGATTCAGCTTACACATTTAGAGGGGCAGACTAGGAGTTCGACATTTCAAACTTTAACCTGAAATCAAAGATACTCCAAAGAACAAGTGTAAAATAGGGTGTGTTATAGAAGTTAGTATCAAATATCCACTATTATCCTCAGCCCTACAGCGGGTGCCAAACTGTTTACCCTTAAAAATGAATAACAATTAAATTTGTAAGTGATTTTAAAGATACGCAGATTAATTCGATACAAAGCGATAAAATAAGTTATATTGAACAAGCAAAGATAAAATGAATTCAAACACGCGAGGAGGATGACTTTAGCCTTAGTGAAATATTTTCTCTCGATCCGGGCTTGCGATAACCAACACTGATGAATAGGAAAAAGAGATGAAAAATAGAGAAAATAAAAATACATTACTTTACAATACATGATACAATGTGTGCTATGAATTATCATACCCCCTTTATATAGTAAGGGAGTCCCACTCTACATACAACTCTGTAAAAGGTAAAAAAATCTTTTGATTAACTGATTGCCGATTCTCCATCGATACGTCTTGAGATCCTCGCTGTGATATTCGGCCGGTCATGGATATCACGACTTTCTGTTGCCCCACTTGATTGCCCGAAAATTTTGTTCGATGTCATTCAAGGCTAGGACCGATCCGAACCATGACCCTGATATTCTCGAGGGTGGGTGTCATGCCCTCAAATTCTGACTCGATGAGACCTTTGCCTCGATTTCGACCCCTTTGTCATATCTTGAACGTGGCTTATCATATCGGGGACCAGAGTATACCATGAGCCCTATTTTACCCATATACAGTTAGACCACTGAATAATATTTCATGAGCAAACTAAAAATTATACGAGCAAACATTAGACCGAGTCTAACGTTGTACGGAAAGGATAATGTTATAACAATCATTGTTCTTTATTTTTAGACAAAAAAGTCACTAAACTATTCATTTGTTTCTCCAAAAGGCATACACCATCATAAATCCATTTTCTTAAGGAAAGACAATTGTACTCAATGTCAATAAATACATAATGTTAAAAAATTACATTAAATTATTAAATAATTTATTTAAGTTATATAAAATTATAATAAGACTTTAAAATCCAAAAGTTAATCTTGTATAAATTCCGCAAAATCAAATCAAATCCAAACAATTGAATAATTTTTTTTAATGGCATTTAGTTTTATTCCGTCAAATAAAATCCAAAAAATTCTATTTTTTTGTCAATAGGTGATTTTTATATATAAAAGAAGTCGGGGTACTTTAATTCCCCCAATATTGGCGATGTTTTGTTTTACTGTATCAATATTACATGCCAAAAAATTCCTAACAACTTTTATTCCTAAGATGTCTTCCCAAAATACATCATTTACAAACATCGGAGGAACTACTAGTAAGCTGATTCTTCCCAGAAAACTTGGCTTTGCTGCCTCTTTTTCCAGTACACCTGCCACCCTATTCTGCTCCCAATATGTGTGCCTCACCGTGACCTTATCCATCCTTTGCATTAACAACTTGCATTTACAAATCATGGGATCATAGTTTAAGTTATCTGTGAGAAGCATTTGAATTATTTCGGTCGAGTCTGTATTGATGTCCAGAGGGATCCATCCATTTTGCTCAACTAGTTGTAGCCCTTTCAGGAGAGATTTCAGCTCAGCCATGGTATTGGTTATATGTGGTATATTCTCCATATAGCCCATTACCTAATCCCCATTATGGTTCCTGAAAACTCCTCCGATTCCTCCAATGCCTAGATTACCCCTAGCTGCACCATCCGTATTCAACTTGTAGTGACCTCTCCTAGGGGGGCTCCCATTTCACATTGGTTTGGAAGGAGTTCTTGATGGTGTTATTTTTCGCCAACATAAAGTATTCAGTTACTTTTGAGATGATGTTGGTGGTGTTGATGCTATCATTTTTGTTGCTGAAGAGGTTGCGATTCCTAGTTAGCCAAATGTGCCAGAAGCATAAGGGAATGATGTTCTCCCAAGGAATGTTTTCGTTAAATAGTGTATTCTTAAGTTTCTTCCATGTTGATGGCCATGGTTGGGCTGGGAAAATGGGATTCAGCTTCCTATTTTCAGTCGAAGCCTTGGATAGTAACTCCTGCCAGAATTAAGATGTGTTTATGCACTCAAAGAATATATGGTCGCTTGTTTCTTGATTGATTTGACAGAAGCAACATTGTGGGTTACAGTTAACCCCAATTATGTGCAGGTAGGCTCCGGTAGGCAACCTATTTCGGGCAAGAATCTAGATTAAGTTCTTAACTTTGTTAGGGCCTTTTATTTCCAAATCCAAGTGAAGGTCTCTTCCTCCCCATTTCCAAAGTGTTCTTTGTTATTGCTAAGGAATGTGTAGACTGAATTGTTGGTGAAGGATCCAATTGGAGTCAACCCCCAAATTAGCCTGTCTTCCTTGGTAGTGTTGGGAGGGATTAAAATAGAATTGACCATGTTAGAGATACTGGCAGTCATTTCCATAGAGATGAAGGAGAGGTCCCATAACCTTGAATCGTAGATAGAGTATACTTTGATGGTTATGTCATTTGGGGTTAGGGGTCCTGTAATCATATCTCTAATAGATGGCTGATTATAGGGTATGGGTCATAGCCATGTGGTTGATAGTGGAGATGGGAGTTTGTGAGTGTGAGGAGGTATAGAGATTCTTGAATAAGGACAAAATGGACGTATTAATGTCCCCTTGGTCATAGAGCCAGTTTTTACTCTCTTCTTTGAGAGAAAGGATCCTATTTCTTCTTCTCCTGTTGAGAGTGGATGTGTGAGAATCTAGTGTTGGCATCCCCTTCGTTTAGCTAGTTAATCATAGATTTAAGTTTCCAAAAATCTTCCTCATTTTTGGGGATGGAATCAAGCTCATTGGTCAGGTTGCTTTCCAGGTTTAATAAGTAGCTGCTGAACTGATAATTAGGAGGTTTTTGGATTCCAACAATTCTGGCTAAGATTCTTCTTTTTGTATGGAATATATTTCCAAAAGTGTGCCTATTCCATTGAGTCACAGTCCTATTGAAAGTTTCAGTAGATTGGAATAGGATGGAATAAGGGTGAAGACCTCATTGATGATAGTGGGGAAGGATGGGTGGCTAGTCTACATGGATTCAAACCTAAAGGGACGGCTCGAGTTATTTAGGGAATCCCCTTTTAGCACAACTTAAATGGGGAAGTGATCAGAGTGGGTCCTAGGGAGGTGTATCACTGTAGCCTCAGGGTACTGGGAAGTCCAGCTCTCATTGGCAAAACACCTATCTATTCTTTCAAGGATCAGACTGGTCAGGGAGAAAATAACCAAGAGGTGTGATCAGGGAGTACCTTTACCATGGCATGGATGCCCTGAGTGGTGGTGGAAAATTTTTCCACACTAAGACTGTTCTCTCTCCACATCATCACGATCCCCCTGATAAGCGAATATACTGAGATTGGATTAGCATGTCAAAATGTAGTCCTTTGTTAGCTTTTTGTGGTCAGCCATCTTAGACTCTAGCAGGACCAATAGAGTTGGCTTGTGAAGTTGGACCATATCTATGCAGTGCCTCTTGAACTAAGCTTTGTTTCCACCCATCCATATGATGTAATTCATCAGGGGTGGTTGGTGGTGTGGGGACTGGCTTTTCTGAGGTTTCTCCATTCCCCGTGGAGTCCTCGTTGAGATCATTTGATTCTTCCTTCTCATGCTGAGAATTGGTGTCAGGTTGAGAAGCAACTTGGTCACTCCCTGGGTATGGTGAGACACTAGGATCAATCCACATTTGGTCATTGTTCTTGGGCACAACAACATCAGTACTTTGGTGGTCTCCACACTGAACTCTATCGCTATGACTGAGTCCAGTAGTAGAGAGTTTGTGCGAAGGGGACCATAAGTTGTTCCTTCTATTTTCGATGGGATTTTCCATTTTATGAGGTCTAGGGATTTGTTGATTTCCCTTATAATGTTTCCCAACAGTGGTGACTGGTTCTTCTCTAGTGGAGCAGAAGATGATGGGGGCCTGGTGGATTTGGGGTTCGATGGTCTCAAAGATCGGAGACGCTACTGGGTCTTTCGTTGCCGGATCTGGGAAGAATGGCATTGAATGGAGTGCTTGGGAAATGAGGTTGTTGATAAGTGGTGGGTCTATGTTTGGCTGCATGTTGCCGCTGACTGTCATTATTTTCCATAGGCATGGGCCAAAGGCAGCCAAGGCCTTGTTTAGGGATTCCACTGTTACCCTCGCCAGATGCGCCAGATTCTGGACAATCAATGTCACTATTTGATTTCCCAGGGTGAAATTGTAGGCTAGTCCCTGTCCCTGTAATGCCGACTCCATCCAAGATGCTGGTAGGTGGTCTGGTGGTAGTGGTAACGATGTCACAATGGTGGGTAGTGTTTGTTTGTTTTTTTTTTTTTCCGTTTTTGTATTTTTTTTGATTTTCTACTTTGGGTGATGGGGGGATTATGTTAATGAGCCGATTCATGATTGTGTCTATTGGTGTCAAATATGGGTCAATGAAAAGGCATCTGTTATTGTATCTGGGGAGAGGGATTCAGAATTAATGTGGTATCTTGTGGAGTGGACGGAGAATGTATTTTCACCTGAGCTTGAGTGGGTTCTCAGATGAGGCACTTGAGTGTTCATGGATTGAGGTAAGCTTTCCTCATTAGAACCTTTCTCTAAAAAAGAGGTAGCGGACGCGTAGGTATTTTGGTAGGGGTGATTATTTGAGCTAGGTGTCTCCAGTTGGGTGTGGGCCCTAACTGGTTGTTCAGAGCCGGTCTGGCGATCCAATGCCCCAAGTATGACATTTTTTTCATTAGGGACTGGGCTAAGGGGAGTGGCCTCGTTGTAGGTGTCAATGTGTGGCCCAGTGATTATGTTAGTGTCAGTTTCATCGGGCCCCATTCCTTCCTTACATTTGGCGTTATGTTTGGGTTGGGGCCGCGCGGAATGGGTTACTGGGGAGTGGGGGATGGGGTTTTTTTATTGGCTGGGCCGTTGGGCCTGTTGTAATTTTTGTGGTCTGGTATTGTTTGTCATAGAATTGTATTGGGCTGTTTTAGTTTGTAGAAACTTACCTGAATTCGCATCGAACATTTTTACCTGGATCCTTTGTGCCTGTGATGCATGGTGTTGGTTGTTGGCAGATCTATTGTTCCTTTCCTTCATATTTTGTTGTTCAACCTTCTTTCATCTTGGGAAGGGTACTGTCTTCCATTCATCCTCACCCCCTCGTTTCAAGTTTTCCCCTGAGGTTTCCGATGGGTCTTGTGGCAGTGGTGAATATACTTTCTTGTAGTTGCAATTTTTTGTTGTGTATCCAATTCTTCCACAAGTTGTACATAGTGTGCCTACACACTCATAAATCATTGCTTGATTGTGGTCTCCAATTATTACTGATGTTTTCACTGGGGTTTCCAAGGGTACTTGAATACATATGTGTCCGTATCTACCTCTCAACGTAGAGGAGGTGCATGAGTCAATTTTGAGTAGTCTGCCCAATTTTCTACAAACTTTTTCTAGTATTTCTTTGTCATAGAACTCTGTTGGAAGTTGTGGAAGACGAATCCGTATAGCTGTGGTAGAGAGGGTAGCTTCTTGTGGTACAAATTTTGGTTCCCATTTACGTACTGAAAGGAAGTTCCTAGAGACAAAACATGGCCCTAGATGTAGTGCTTTAGCCATATTTTCTTCTAGACTAAATTTTACAATAAAGAAATCCCGTCCTAGGTTAATCTAGATTAACTGTTCATATGGTTTCATAAGTCAATTAGTTTAGAGCGAAAATATTGATGGGACATTGTACGTCCAAAGACCTTTATGATAATAGAGAAGCGCCATGAGAAATATAGGCGGTTCTTGTCTTTTTGGGAAAGGGAGATTGAGCCTTCAATGTTTTTTCCTTTATTATTTTTGATGATTGCAGTGGCATCTTCCTCATAGTAATCAATTTGGTGGATTATCGCTTTATCAAAGAGCATTTTTTTTATAGGAATATAGTGTTGTTTCTTCTACGTCCATATGGTTATTCTTATCTATGTCCATATAGTAGTTGCTGCCTTGCTAGGCTCCTTCAATTTTATTTTATAAGTAATAACTATTCTGATCTTTGGTTTAGTTTTTGAGGTGATTTCTTTTGAATATTTTAATTACGAGTTAGCAAAATCTTGTAGGCGTAAAAAAAAAAAGGCACAATGATTTTGAAAACAGAAAGATGCAAAATTGACGAATGAACTCGCTATATTCACGTAGCAAAATAGTAGAAAACAAAATGCATTATAAACTCGCTATATTTCATTATACTAAGTTATTATATGTAAATATTAAATTAACATTAGTTATTCTTTAGGCTTTATAATGCCACGATCAATTTTGTATGACAATTTTCTCAAAGATCAAAATAATTAATTTTTAATTTATTTTAATCTAATAAACATTTTTAGAATAATGCAAAATTATTTTTGTGTTTTATTTTTAATATTATATCACAAAAATAACAATAATTTTTATAAGATATTCCGACATCATGGATAGATTACTTTATTTATTGAGTTAGCTAAAGAAAACTAGTGTTATTATTTTCTAGATTTATACTTTATTTTTATTATACTTTTATATAACAAATTGTCTAATAATTTTATGCGATTTTTTTAACATTGTGTATTTATTGATATGAGTAAAATTATCTTTTCCTACAAAAATATCTTTTATGGTGGGTATGACTTTCTGGGAACTGTTTGGAAAGCCACTCTATAATTGAATTTCATGTAATTGGGTGTAACTATACAATTTTGGCATATTTGTCTGGCAAAGTAATTACTTGATCATATATAATTGAGTATAATTGAGGAGGTAATTACACACTCCAATTATGGGGGGGTGGGGGTGGGGTGGGGTGGGGGGTGGGGGGAGGGAGTGAGAATTGCTGGTTACATGGTGTAATTACAAGGTTATTTTCTGAATCTATTCTCTTTTCTTTTTAGTTTAATTTTTATTTTAACTTTATTTTTTTTTAAAATCAAATATTATTCTTTTTACATTATGTATCTTTTATTTTCTTATTGCTCATTTCCCAACCTTTACTTCATGTGTTTCTAAATAAATTCTCATACATTATTTCTTTCTTTCTTAATTTTTTTTTATTTTATTATTATATTTAGCTATGTTATTATTTTAATTTTTATAAAAAATTATACCTCGTCATCTTAGAAAAAATAAGTCATCCACAAATTTGACTTATAATGAGTGATGTCATTAAAGTTGAATTTTGTTATTGGATGAAGTTATATGCAAACTTAACTATGTTAAAATGATAGATTACTTTTAAATATTTTCATTTTTCAACCTTTATTTTTTGTGATTCTATATAATTGCTCATATTTTTTATTTTTTTATTTCTTCATTTAGCATAATTGTGCTATTATTCTAATTTTGAAACTACACCTCCTAATATTAGAAATAATGAGTCATTATAAAACTTAGCTTATTAATTCAGATTGCATACCACTCATTTTTCAGTTAGAATTGATAGAATATTTTTTATAAAATATTTAAGTAATTTTATGTATATTTTTAAAGCAAGCAGTCATGATGTTCTTACGAAATATGCACTTTTATTTTTTATAATTAATTAAAATAAAATATTATTAATTTGTATGTCAATTATTTTTATAATATTAGTTACAAATATATGATTAGTAATTAATATATTGTTAAGAAACAATATGTATCTTAAATGTCAAAGTTAACATCATTTATAAACGCATGTATTTGTTAAATCTTAACTTTTAATTTTTAATAATTAATTTATATTTAAAATTTAATTTACTCTATAATTATACTTGTGCATCCAAATAGTATACTTGCAATTATCCTGTAATTATATTATGACAAACAAACAAGTCATCATAATTACAATATTATATAATTATTATGCTATATATTTACTACCCTAATAATTACATCAATTCCAATTATCTAATGGCTTTCCAAGAAGACCCTTAGAGAAACAAGTGAATCCTTCAGTAACTTTTCTATCCAAATACAAAAAAAGTTTCTTTACTAGGTAAATTCATCAAGTTGTGTGAATTTGGGAAATTAACTCAAAATCACATTCTAATATTTCTTTTTTAAAATAGGATAAAACGTTAAATCACATTCTAATATTTTGTGAGCAAACAAAAAATTATATGAGCAAACATTAGACCCCAATCTAACATTGTTCGGAAAGTGTAATTACGTTTTAAAATTGGAACAAAATCTAAATAGTGGTCTACGGGACATTTACGTAAATTAGCCCCACATCTGGCAATTCGACGGGCGACAATCTGAAGGGAGAAATTCAAAAATAGCCAGATTTACAAGTGGTCATTCAAAAATAGCCACAGTTTAAAAGTAATCGAAATTTAGCCACTTTTCATGTAAAGATAAATTTGAATGGAAACACTGTTCAAAATCCAGAAAATACTCCAGCATAATGTACTGAAATTCCAGTATAATATACAGGAACTCCAATATATTATACTGGAGTTCCAACATAAGTATACTGAAACTCTAGTATATTCCAATATAATATACTGGACTTCCAACATAATATACCGGTCCAGTATAATATGCTGGAAGTTCATACAAATGTGCTCCAATCTCCAGTATATTATGTTGGAACTTTCTGCGTGTTGGAGTTCCAGCATAATATGCTGGAAGTTCATACACAGGTGCACCGATCTCCAGTATATTATGCTGGAACTTTTCGTGTTGCAGAAAAATAGTGACTATTTTTCAATAATTTTACAAATACAGACTATTTTTGAATAACTGGTACAAAAATTGAGTAGCCCGTACTATCTTTACCAATCTGAATTAGGTAGTCTAAATGGATTTCAAAAGGCCCAAGTTGTTCTATATCAGGCCAACGTCTTACAACTTTTAGCCGATTGGAGTATTGCATGCTGAAGAATTGTGCTTTGAACAGGGCCGCCTCTAACAGTGTATGGGGTAAGGCAAGTGCCTTAGGCCCCCAATTTTGGAGAGCCTCATTTTTTAGGAATACTATATATTTGATAGGTTTAAAAAAAAATTTATATATATAGTACTTTGATTTGATTTGACAACTTTATTTTTTACTCTTTTTTTCAAGTAATCCCAACCCAACGTTTCAATTTCATTTCATTCTTCATATTAAGAAGACATATCTTCTTCATTCCTCTTTATTCATGCTCATCTTCTTAGTTTTTTCTATTAGATTTCTTTCTTTCTCCAAGACTCCAACAAGCCAACAACTAGATATTTTGGAATCAAAGTCTTCAAACTTCTTGAATCAGTCAGTCATTGAGTAATATCATTCTAACTTTCTATAGTATTTTTTTTATTTGTTATTTATTATTTTATTAATTTTACTCTGTACATACTGTTTAATTTAAAAAAAAATATAAATATGTCAACAAGAAAATATTCATCCGGTTATTCAAAACCATCTTGGTACCAATGGCTAGAAGAATATATTTTAAATAAAAATATATATTATAACGTTCCTATAAATACTTAGGCCCCATATTAAACTTTTGCATTAGACCTCACGTACGCTTGAGCCGCCCCGGGCTTTGAATCTTTGATTATCAAAAGTTGGACATTGGAACTCCCTCGAGAAGACACTAACAATTATACAAAGATTAAAATGACCTAATGATAGGTATGTATGTGTTTGACCCAAAAAAATAGATTTAGGTTTAAACAATTAGATTTAATAAAATAGAGTCAATCTTAGCCAATATTAATATTCAAAAGATATGTCCGATTTTTGTAATTAGATAATATGTGTGCTTGAGCGAGTGGCAACAAATGTGATAACACTAACAATATTCAATGACTGGAAATGAGGAGGATAACATTAATTAGTAATAAATAGCAATGCATGGTATTTAAGTAAATAAAAATATGTGAGTCACCCGAGAAAGGGTGAGATTTGAGGATATTGATGAATGATTGACGAGCCTTCGAATATTTAGGGTGTTCTTGGATTGAGTGAAAATTTTGGGCAAGAATTTTAGTAAAAAGGTATTTTTCGTGTGCTTGCGATAAAGCTAGATCCTCTGTATAAAGTCAAAGTGTTTTCTTACATGTGAATATCTTATGTCCCATGTCCTTCTCTCTCTTTCTATTTATAGGGAACATATACCTAAAAACCCTAATAATAAAAGTACAAAGAATATCCACTAGAATATTCTCTTTTATGTCTTATCCTAAAACTAACTATTATAACTCTGTCTAAGGTGCTCGACCTCGACCTTCTACGATAACTTCTCGACCTTGGTCTTCACTGGCTCGTCGACCCCACCCTTCATCTTTTTAGGGGACCGCTTTGGCCTCGGGCAGTCCTTTATTGAAGTCGTATTGATAATATGTGACAACCTATGAAGGTTCTCTTAATGCTGACGCGGCTTAAGTGAATCAAAGATAATTTTTGGCTCGTACAGTATGATCATACAAAATGTGTACCACGTAATAGATAAATTAAATTCAAATTTAATTGGTAGAGTTATCTATAATTAAAATATTACATTTAAAATCAAATCCAAATACATGAATAAGTCGAAGATAGAATCAGATCAGATTATAATTCTCAAATGGTTCATATCTAATTATCCTAATTCTATTGAGATGGCGAGGATTTTTTAGAAACAATATCTACAAAGAGGAAGTAAATGACACGAAATTAAGGCCTCATTTTTTTTTAAAGATTAAGATGTCTGAATCTAAATACATATCTTAATATCAAGATGTGTATTAAGATTAAGACATCTGAATATGAATATATATATATATATATATATATTTGAATATTAATATTTGTTATCTACAAAGAGGAAGTAAATGACACGAAATTAAGGCCTCATTTTTTTTTAAAGATTAAGATGTCTGAATCTAAATACATATCTTAATATCAAGATGTGTATTAAGATTAAGACATCTGAATATGAATATATATATATATATATATATATTTGAATATTAATATTTGTTATCTACAAAGAGGAAGTAAATGACACGANATATATATATATATATATATATATATATATATATATATATATATATATTTGAATATTAATATTTGTTTTAGGATCTAAATACTAAATGATTAAGACCGTTTGTTTTCTAAACATATGAATATATAGAATATATATTTATTTAAAAATTAATAAACATAAATTCAAATGAGATACTAGTTAATCTAATATTCTCTCTCTCTCTCTCTCTCAAATATATATGGTAGTCGGTAGTGGTGATAGCTAACAGAGGTGCTTGTGAGTGACGACTAGATGCAGTGGTTGGTGGTGAATTTGGTTGATGGTGGTGGTTCTCGGTAGTAGTTAGTGGCGATTGATACCGATAGTGATTATGGTTTAGGATGGTAGTGGTGAGCGTTGGTAGTTAATAATGGTGGGGGGTGGTTATGAAAGGTAATGGTTGGTGGTGGTAGTTCATAATATACATGTTGATCGGGTGGGCTAGAGTCGGGCGGGAACAAACACATTTGCTAACCGGTGCCACGGAACCCGGTTAGCCCAGTTACCCGTTATCAAATTTTTACCGAGCTACAACCCGATTACCATTGTAATTTTTTTTTAAATTTTTTGGATCGTTGCTAACATTCAAATAAAAAATGACCGTTAGGCAACAACCATTTTTGCAAAAATAGTCATTTTGGCCTACCCCCTTAAGAAAATAGCCCCCAAACTAATAATTGATAAGTTATAATTTTAACCTTTTAAAAATTATAAATAGCCTCCCTTCTTCTTCAATTTTTCTCACAATTTGCTCTCTTACTACTCTAATTCTCTCTCAATTCTCTCTTTATAATATTGCTTGTTGCTCTTAAATTTTCAATTACTTATTATTTCAAGTTTCATCAAATATTTACTTTTAGTGACTACAAAATTATAATTATCAAATATCAAGTATTCAAGTAAAGTGTGGTCAATATTCAATATCATAAAATATCAAGTATCAGTCTATCAACTGAAATTTGATATCAAATTTAGTGCGACATCCGAAATCCCGGTATACTCGTTCCATCTCTTTTTCTTCTTTGGTGTATATTTTTATTTTATTATTTAGAAGTATTAATTTAGTTTTTTAATTTAATTTACATAATGGATACACTTAGAGCAGCCAAAGAAGCGTGTACTAGTAGGAGTGGTAGTAGTAAGAGTAAAACTTCTAAAAATCATGAGGTGGTGCTAGTTCTTCTAGTAGCTTTACACATATTTCTGAAAGTCCACCTGAAAATTTAAATGTAGATTATGAGAGGCTTCAAGAAAATTATGCTATAGATGATAATTTAGATGATATTCTGTCACGACCCAAAATACATAACAGGTCGTGAAGGCGCCAGACACTACTGTCAGGCAAGCCAATACTAAATAGTTAATTAAATTCTCATTTTAGTATTTCTAAAATACATAAATTTCTTTCAAATATAACTAGTAATAAATAAACCTTAAGGAATAATATTAACATTTTCCAATTTTAATACTAAATATCTCATAATCATCCCAAAACCCAGTGTTACAAGTGTATGAGCATTTACTAGGAAGTAAAATAAAATAAAATATAATAACTGTCCGGAATATAAATTTGGACAGAAAGGAAGATACAAGTACTCTGAAGGAGACTCCGCTGACTGCGGATCGTCCATAAGATGCAGCTCACCTAAGTCCCCGTATCAACCCCGCCGCTGCACCCACAAGGCCACCGAACACGCATGTACATGTACATCAAAATGTATAACAAGTGTAGTATGAGTACGAAAACAATGCGTACCCAGTAAGTATCCCGTCTAACCTCGAAGAAATAGTGAAGAGATGTCGACTTTGACATTTACTATTGGTCCAATAATATAAGGTATAATAAAGAAATGAATAAATATGAAACAGAGTAAATATATGAAATAAACTTGTATAAAATACGTGGTACAGTTTCGCTTTTCACAATATATATATATATATATATATATATATATATTCTCCGGTTACAGAGGGAACTTGCTAGTTGAGATACAATGAATTCCATCAAAGAGATTGTCATAATTTAAATCAGGGCAAAAACCCTCAGATACACTCGCTTCTTGCCAAATATTACGCACGATTTCATGAGGATAATATATATATATAGGAAATTCCGAGGCATACGACCGATCCAACATAAAAGTAAATTGTGCACTGCAGAGGGTCGAACGACGCGAACCATAGATGCATCTATTGACCTGCCGAAGTGAACGACCCGCACCCATGAGATTGTGGTACATAAATCATGCCGAGACAAACGACCCGATCCCATAGGAGTAGTAGAAGGAAATACCTCGCTCGTGAATTATACATTCGATGCAGTCAAATATAAATTTAAAGAATTACCCCGCTCGCGGATCATATGTGCGACGCGATTTCACATAGATTTCCAAAATTTATTATAGTATTCCTCAATTCTTTTCAAAATATGAAGCTCAAATAAAAAACTTTTAAGTTCTCAACTTTTCCTTAATTTCAACTCTTTTCAATCGTTTAATAAGCTAACTAAATCTCGCTCCGTCTCAAGACAAACAATAAACATAAAATGACAATATCAACAAGGCCTGATGTAAGCCTAAAACTACCTGGACATAAGCATAATTAGTAGCTACGTATGGACTCTCGTCACCTCATGCATACATATCCCCCCACAAATAGAAGCATGTATTAATTTGGTTAACCTATGGGGTAAATTCCCTCTTACAAGGTTAGAAAAGTGACTTATCTCGCTCCTAAGTTCCATAACCGGCTCCCAAGTCCTTCCAACCACTCAAAACGATGCCCAACACTCCAAAACTAATCAATAAATGTACAAACCCATAAAAATATACTTTAATACTTGATGCGAGACATGAGTAGCTAATTTTTTATACTTGAATCAAAGTAGAGAAGGAGAAACTTCCACTGAAGTGCAAGAACATTGAGTTCTACATCTAGTATTTCTTACTTTATATTTCAATTATGCAATTTCTTTTAGTTTTGTTTCTTCTAAACATGAGTAGCTAATTTTTTAATCTAGGGTTTTGGTAGAACCCGTTGGGGATGAATTTTGTGTGATATTAATATATTTTGATTGATTATTCTCTATTTGTTCAACTACGTTCTTATTGTAGTTAATTGAATGGCCATCAATTAGCTGTGCTTATTTAGTAGTATCTACTTGAGAGAGAGTGCATATTTAGGTAATTGTTTGAACAACACCACTCCTAGAGTATAGACGAAAGTCATAACCGAGGGTTTAGAGGTTGGATTAGAGATAACGATACCTCGGGTGCAATCTAAAGTGAACTGTA
>ML412377.1:0-40190 GCA_005239525.1 Nicotiana knightiana | reverse complement strand
ATTAAATATTATGTTAATGTGATAATACTAACTTTCTGCATTTAAAAGGTTATTGCATTTTCTATATGCCAGCTGCTTTCTACCTGATTCTTTCTTCTTATATACTTATACATTTTGTTTTAATTTATTATTCTTTCGTATAAATATTTGATTAAAATTTTACGTGCATTGCATATACATAGAAACTGGTTGTTATAAAAGTATGAATATTTTAGGTTAAATGTTGAACGACAAAAAAAAAGTTTAAACATTGATGGACTTTTATATCCTAAAATATTTATAGAATTTAGGGATATAATTGTGAAATCACCCAAGGATGAAAGGGGAGGAAATATTAGACGAAGTGATTGTTGGGGTTTTTAAGCATTAATAGCTTAAAATAGAGTGAATGGGAAATGGAGGGAAAAATAAAATATTTGAGTAATATTTGAGGTTTCCTCCTTGATTGTCCCACATGGGAAGAGGAAAAGGTTTTTGATGGATATATAAGTAATTGCTCTTCTTCTAGCTCATAAAGAATTCAGAAGAAGGCAAGCCTCGCATCGTCGTCGTCGCTCGGTTTGGCCTCGGCCTCGGATTTGGTCAAATGATCGATTGATTATTTTTTGGACCAAATTTCTTTGTTAATAGTAAATATTAACAGCAATGTTATTAAATAATTATTTTAATAATAAAATAAATATTAATATTAATTCCATTTCAGTTATCCAATATTCACGTTTCTGTTTTTATAACATAAAATTAACTACCCTTCAATTTTCCCCCTTTATTGTTGAGTAAATAGCCAATATGTCATGGCATTTATTCTATGGCCGTTTTGAAAAAACAGTCATTCTGAAGAGTTGCACCTCTTCAGATTTCAGCCCAACTTTGGCTATAAATACAAGTCCTCTCAGATTTTATATACTAATTTTTAAGTTCTTCTCCTTTCTTCTGCATATTCTTAACTTCAAAGAAAGCAAAAGTAAGTGTGATTTGCTACCGAACTTTGTGTTCGCTGAAACACTGGGGTTTGTAGTACCACTACACCAGTGTGTAATTCGTTCTATCCCGGAAGGAAATAATCCATAACCTTGGGTACTAGGAGGAGATTAAGTTTCTTAAGGAAACACTGTGAATCCAGTGGGCTCGAATTGGTTTTGTTATTTCATTTACATTTCTGTTTATGTTATTTTACTTTCTCCTGAATTGTTTTTACAAATACAGTTTACTAACAAGCTTAAGGAATTTAATTTTTTCCTGTATTTGTGTTATATTCATTGTTTCTGGAGAGTAAAACCTTTGTGGTTTTGTACTCTATTGGAGATTAAAATCTACGTGATTTTAACGTTTGTGTCATTCTTTTACAGAAAATGATGAATGACAACGGAAACCAATTTGTTCCGATGGTAACTGCCAATGCCTCAATGAGCCGAAAAACACCGGCAGCATTGGCATCGGCTGAGAAACCCGAAAAATTTTCCGGGATTGATTTCAAGCGCTGGCAGCAAAAGATGTTCTTCTACTTGACTACTCTAAGTCTCCAGAAGTTCATCAAGGAAGATGTTTTTGTGTTGTCAGATGAAACTCCAGAGACTGTACGCTTTCTCGTGATTGAGGTGTGGAAGCATTCAAATTTTTTGTACAAGAATTATATTCTAAGCGGGCTGGAGGATGCTTTGTATAATGTCTACAGTGGTGTGGAAACGTCAAAATAACTGTGGATAGCGCTTGAAAAGAAATACAAAACTGAAGATGTCGAGTTGAAGAAGTTTGTTGCTGCAAAGTTTTTGGACTACAAAATGGTAGATAGCAAGTCTGTTATTACCCAAGTCCAGGAATTACAAGATATTATTCATGATCTCCTTGCTGAAGTTATAAGTAGAATTAATACTAATATTGGTAGTATTAATTTTATTATGTTTATAGAATTTTCATTGAAGGTCTTGCCATCAATGGAGAATTCCAAGTAGCAGCAATGATTGAGAAGTTGCCTCCGTTGTGGAAGGACTTCAAAAATTATTTGAAATGCAAACGCAAGGAGATGTCCTTTGAAGATCTCATTATTCGGTTGAGAATCGAAAAGGACAATAAAGTTGCTGACAAGAGGGGCCGTGAAAATTCAATAATAATAAGAGAAAATATTGTTGAAGATAACAAAAAGAGGAAGAAGGCTTTTGGTCCAAAATACAACCCAAGCAAGAATCGGTTCAGTGGAAACTGCTACAACTGGGGGAAAGTGGGACACAAATCTACGGAGTGTCGTGCTCCGAAGAAAGACAAGAAGAAGGGTCAAGCAAACATGGNTTCTTCCTAATCTCGGGAAACTGCTACAACTGGGGGAAAGTGGGACACAAATCTACGGAGTGTCGTGCTCCGAAGAAAGACAAGAAGAAGGGTCAAGCAAACATGGTTGAAAAGCATGATGATGTTGATGACTTGTGTGTCATGCTTTCCGAATGCAACTTGGTGGGAAATTCTAAAGAGTGGTGGATTGATTCTGGAGCCACTCGCCATGTTTGTGCTATTAGAGAAGCTTTTGCTACTTATTCTCCTGTTGGACCCGATGAGACGATTTTTATGGGAAATGCTTCAAAGGCCAAGATTTAAGGATGTGGGAAGATATTTCTCAAAATGACTTCCGGCAAATTGGTCTTTGAACAGCGTCCTTCATGTTCCCGAGATTAGGAAGAATTTATTCTCTGCTGGACTTCTTGTTAAGAATGACTTTAAATGTGTATTTGTATCCGATACGGTTGTAATAAGTAAGAACGAGATTTTTGTAGGAAAATGTTACCTCACTGAGGGCCTTTTCAAGCTAAATGTAATTGTTGTTGAATAAAATTACAGCTTCGTCTTACTTACTCGAGTCAAATGAATTATGGCATGTACGTTTGGGTCATATCAATTGTAAAACCTTGCAAGAAATGATTAATTTGGAAGTATTGACTAAGTTTGAATGCGAAAAATCAAAATGTCAAGTATGTGTGGAATCTAAGTATGTTAAACATCCTTATAAGTCAGTTGAAAGGAATTCAAATCCTTTAGACATAATTCACACAGATATTTGTGACATGAAGTCAATACCATCTCGCGGTGGAAAGAAGTATTTCATAACTTTTATTGATGATAGTACTCGATATTGCTATGTTTACTTACTTAATAGTAAAGATGAAGCAGTAGACGCATTCAAGCAATACAAAAGTGAGGTTGAAATGCAACTTAACAAGAAAATCAAAATGATAAGAAGTGATAGGGGTGGTGAATATGAATGTCCTTTTGAAGAAACGTGTTTAGAATATGGAATTATTCATCACTACTCAGTTAGATTTAGATATATAGATACTTAGATCTATACTAAGAATTTCAAATTCTTCAACAACGGCCCCTTACACGCCCCAATCCAATGGGATTGCGGAAAGAAAGAATTGTACATTAAAGGAGATAATGAATGCATTGTTGATAAATTCTGATTTGCCACAGAACTTGTGGGGGGAAGCCATTCTTACGGTTAATAGAATATTAAATCGAGTGCCCCATAGTAAAACACAATCCATTCCATATGAAAAATGGAAAGGAAGGAAGCACAACTTGAATTATTTTAAAGTGTGGGGTGTTTGGCAAAAGTGCAAGTTCTTAAACCCAAAAGGGTAAAAATAGGACTGAAACCGGTTGATTGTATTTTCGTAGGATATGCGACTAATAGTAAAGCATATAAATTTTTGGTTCATAAATGATAAAATCCCGACATTCATAATAATACGGTTATAGAATCAGATAATGCTGAGTTTTTGGAAATATATATCCGTATAAAAAGGAATGTGAGTCGATTGGTGAAGGATCTAAACGACCTCGGGAAGAAACAAAAGAACGTACATTTAATCAGGAGGATCCAAGACGTAATAAACGTCAAAGAACGTCTACTTCATTTGAACCAGATTTTGTAACTTTCTCATTGGAAAATGAGCCTCAAACATTTAAAGAGGATGTGTTTTCTTCGGAATCATTATTTTGGAAAGAGGCAGTCAATAGTGAAATAGAATCCATATTGAACAACGATACATGGGAATTGGTTGATCTTCCTCCTAGAAAATAAACCATTGGGTTCTAAATGGATCTTTAAGAGAAAAATGAAAGATTATGGCACTATTGACAAATTTAAGGCAAGACTTGTGGTCAAAGGGTATAGACAACGAGAAGGCCTTGACTATTTCGATACATACTCTCCAGTTACAAGAATTATGTCCATAAGCACGTTGGTAGCGTTAGCTGCAGTTTATGGTCTTGAAATTCATCAAATGGATGTTAAGACGGCCTTCTTAAATGGAGAGTTGGAGGAAGAAATTTTACATGGAACAACCTGAAGGGTTTGTAGTTATAGGTGAAGAAAAGAAGGTGTGTAGACTTGTTAAGTCCCTTTACGGACTAAAATAAGTACCCAAACAATGACATGCGAAATTTGATCAAACAATATTGTCAAATGATTTTATAATAGAAGAATGTGATAAATGTGTGTACATTAAAAATGTTCCAAACCACACAGTCATTGTTTGCTTATATATGGATGATATGCTGATAAAGAGTAATGACATTTCCAACATAAATGCGACTAAGCACATGCTAACTGGCAAGTTTGATATGAAAGACTTGGGAGTTGCTGATTTAATTCTGGGAATTAAGATCCATTAGACTTCTCAAGGTTTAGCATTGTCATAATCTCATTATATTAAGACGGTACTTGAAAAATTCAAGCACTTGGGCTTTAAAGTTGCAAAGACTTCAATTGACGTGAATCTTGCATTAACAAAGAACAAAGGCCAAAGCATATCACAATTGGATTATGCTCGTGTGTTGGGTTGATTAATGTACATCATGAATTGTACACGATCAGATATAGCTTGCGCTATAAGTAAATTGAGTTGATATACGAGCAATCCAGGTCGATCTCATTAGATGGCCATGAAGCGAGTTTTGGGGTATTTAGTACATACCCAGGACTTTGATTTGCACTACAGTAAATATCATGCGGTCATTGAGGGATACTGTGATGCAAATTGGATCACTGGATCAACTGATTCCAAGTCCACAAGTGGATATGTACTCATTATTGGTGGAGGAGCGGTATCTTGGAAGTCGTCCAAACAAACATGTATTGCCCGCTCTACAATGGAGGATGAATTCATAGCCTTGGATAAAGCTAGTGAAGAAGCTGAATGGCTCCAGAATTTCTTGGAAGATATTCCATTTGGCCCAAACCATTGGCACTAATATGCATACATTGCGATAGTCAAGCGGCAATTGGAAGGGCTGGGAGCGTTATGTATAACGGTAAATCTCATCATATACGATGAAGACATAAAACCGTTAGGCAATTACTCTCTAGAGGAATTATCACAATTGACTATGTAAAGTCAAGTGATAATGTGTCAGATCCACTTACAAAAGGACTAACTAGAGAGGTAGTTGAGAAATCATCAAAGGGAATGGGATTATGGCCGAGAACAAGTCATAGTGGCGGTAACTCTACCTAGAAGATTGGAGATCCCAAGATCTAGGTTCAAGGAGATCAAACAAAGTCATTAATGATGGTTCAACATTTTCAACTAAAGTTTTGGTCCATTCTCGTGAGAATACAATGTTCAGTACCAAGGATAAAGAATTAAGGCTTTTTAATGATTTCTAAATTTGATACAGGGTATATCAAATAGTGTATCTACGGGATCATACGTTTAGGAATCACCTATGTAAGTGTGAAGTGTTAGCCGCTTCAAGGAGAATTTTTGAAGGCCGGTTCTCTATGCGCTTAGGAAACCAGGTGGTGTTCATGGCTGAAACGAACACAACAATGAGAACCAAAGATGGTTAAGGGTTGGTTGTGTGACTTGTGGTTGTCTAGGTATACACTAAAGTTCGACGGTTCAAAGATATCAAATCTACCGATTGATCGAGTATATCCGACATAAGTTCACTTACAGAAAGTTCAAAGGGAAACCTACTTATCCAGATGCAATTAATCCTTGCTTGCGAAACACACACTTTTTCATGCATACTTCCGTGATATAGCCATTCCCCATTCATGTGGGGGATTGTTGGGGGGTTTTAAGCATTAATAGCTTAAAATAGGTTGAATGGGAAATGGAGGAAAAAATAAAATATTTGAGTAATATTTGAGGTTCCCTCCTTGATTGTCCCACATGGGAAGAGTAAAAGGTTTTTGATGGTTATATAAGCAATTGCTCTTCTTCTAGCTCATAAACAGTTGAGAAGGCAATCTTCGCGCCGTCGCTCGCATGGCTCAGCCTCGGCCTCGGCCTCGGATTCGGATTTGGTCAAATGATCGATCGATTATTTTTTGGACCAAATTCATTTGTTAATAGAAAATATTAACAAAAATATTTATTTTAATAACAAAATATTAATATTAAATCTATTTCAGTTATCCAATATTCAGTTTTCTATTTTTGTAACAGAAAATTAACTACCCTTCAATTTTCCCTCTTTATTGTTGAGTAAATAGCCAATTATGTTATGACATTTATTCTATGACCGTTTTGGAAAAATAGTCATTCTGAAGAGCCGCACTTGGTGGGAATGACTTCTGCACCAACTTCCTCGAATCCACTTCTGCACCAACTCGAGAGTCAACCAAATCCCGGGAGCACCCCCGATTTTAAAGGGAGTGGATTCGAGGAAGTTGGTGCAGAAGTCATTCCCACCAAGTGCGGCTCCGAAGCCCATTCCGAAGAAGTTCAGGATGCCCGACATCCCAAAATACAACGGGACCACATATCACAATGAGCATATTACCACATGTACTTGTGGTATAAAAGGAAATGATTTAAAGGACGACGAGATCGAGTCTGTCCTGCTGAAGAAATTTGGAGAAACCTTATCCAAGGGGGCCATGATGTGGTATCATAACCTACCCCCGAATTCGATAGATTCGTTTTCGATGTTGACAGACTCATTTGTAAAGGCATATGCTGGTGCCATAAAAGTTGCTACAATGAAGTATGATGTGTTCAAAATCAAACAACGAGAGAATGAGATGCTTAGGGAGTTCGTATCCCGTTTCAAGATGGAACGAATGGAGTTACCGCCGGTCTCCGATGACTAGGCAGTGCAAGCCGTCACTCAGGGCTTGAATGAATGAAGCTCGATAGATTCAAAGCAGCTAAAGCTAAATTTGATCTAGTATCCCGTCTTAACTTGGGCGGATGTGCACAACAGGTATCTATCGAAAATCAGGGTCACGGACGACCAATTGGGAGCCTCTTCGGGCTCAGTATATCCAAGCAGGCTATTAGCGAAAGAATCATGATGCCAGGGATGTGACTATCGGTGATGACGGTATTATGAGGATGCAGGGTCGTATTTGTGTACCCAATGTGGATGGTTTTTGAGAGTTGATATTAGCAGAGGCTCACAGCTCGCGGTATTCCATTCATCCGGGTGCCGCGAAGACGTATCAGGATCTGAGACAACAGTATTGGTGGAGGCGGATGAAGAGGGATATTGTTGGGTATGTAGCACAATATCTCAACTGCTAGCAAGTCAAGTATGAGTACCAGAGACCAGGTGGGTTACTTTAGAGGTTAGATATTCCAGAGTGGAAGTGGGAGCGGATCACTATTGACTTTGTAGTTGGACTTCCATGGACTTCGAAGGGTTTCGATGCTATTTGGGCCACTGTGGATAGGTTGACCAAGTCTGTGCACTTCATTCTTGTCACTACTTATACTTCGGAGCGGTTCGCGAGTATCTACATCAGGGAGATTGTCCGATTGCATGGGGTTCTAGTTTCTATCATTTTTGACAGAGGCACACATTTCACATCTCACTTTTGGAGGGCCGTACAGAGAGGTATGGGTACTGAGTTAGAGTTGAGCACTGCATTTCATCCTCAGACCGACGGGCAGTTGGAAAGGACTATTCAGATTTTGGAGGACATGTTACGTGCTTGTGTGATTGATTTTGGTGGTTCATGGGATCAGTTTCTGCCACTAGCGGAGTTTGCATATAATAACAGCTACCAGTCCAGTATTAATATGGACCCGCATGAGGCTTTATATGGTAGGAGGTGTAAATCTCCGGTTGGTTGGTTCGAGCCTGGTGAGGCTAAGCTATTGGGCACAGATTTGGTTCAGTATGCGTTGGAAAAGGTGAAGTTGATTCAAGAGCGACTTCGCACGGCGCAGTCTAGGCAGAAGAGTTATGCGTACTGGAAGGTCCGGGATGTATCGTTTATGGAAGGTGATAAGGTACTGCTGAAGGTATCACCCATGAAGGGTGTTATGAGGTTCGGAAAGAGGGGAAAGTTGAGTCCTCGTTTTATTGGTCCTTTTGAGGTGCTTCGGAAGGTTGGGGAGGTGGCTTATAGACTTGCCTTTCCATCTAGCTTGTCGAGTGTTCATCCGGTATTTCATGTGTCAATGCTCAGGAAGTATGTTGGTGACCCGTCTCATGTATTGGACTCCAGCACAGTTCAGCTCGAGGATGATATGTCATATGAGGTTGAACCAGTGGATATTTTGGTTCGCGAGGTCAGAAAGTTGAGGTCCAAGGATATAACTTCGGTGAAGGTTCAGTGGAAAGGTCAGCTAGTGGAGGAGGCTACTTGAGAGACCGAGTAGGAGGTGCAGGGCAGATATCCCCACTTGTTTGAGACTCCAAGTAAGTTTCTAAACCCGTTCGAGGACGAACGTTTATTTAAAAGGGGGAGAATGTATCGACCCAGTCGGTCATTACATAGAATTTGCATTATATTTGATGTTATTGCCTTATCATAGGTTGGTTATAGTGTTTAGGATGTGTTAGAGTTGGTTAGCTCAGGTTCGGATGGTTATAGAAGGAGTTAAGACACTTAGCCTCTAAAAGTAGCTTTAGAGTTGAAAAAGTCAACTAAGAGTTGATTATTGGTAAACGATCTCGGAATGCGGATTTTATGGCTCAGATATCTTCGTTAGGTGATCAGGGACTTAGGAGTGTGTTCGGAATATCTTTGTGATGTACGGTGTAGAATTAGGTTTGAATTGGCGAAAGTTAGTTTTTGGCGATTTCTGATCGACAGTGGAAAATAGGCTATCAGGGTTGGAATGGAATTTCGGAAGTTGAAACGGGTTCGTAATAGCATTTTGGATATGTGTGCAAAATTTCAGGTCAATCGGATGTGTTTTGGTTGGTTTCGGCGTCGTTGGTGGAATTTAGGAATTTCAAAGTTCATAGGCTTGAATTTGATGTGATTTTGGTGTTTTGATGTTGTTTTTGGTGTTTCGAAGGCTCGACTAAGTTCGAATGATGTTATGGAACGTGTTGGTATATTTGTTGAGATTTCTGAGGGCCTCGGGTGGATTTCGAAAGGTTAACGGATCAATTTAGACTAGAAGAAAAGCTGTTGCATTTTTTTCACAGCAGCATGAACAATAACTCAGGTGAACAGTAACTCGGGTGAACAGTAAAACGCGTGAACAGTACCACAAAAATTTTGGACAGTATAAAAATAAACCCTTCGCGACCAATACCAACATTTTCACCATTTTTGTACGGAAAGAGAGCTTTTGAGGCGATTTTGAAGAGAGGAAATCATTGTTCTTCATTGAGGTAAGGATTTTGGACCCTAATACTCGATTATATGTGATTAAGGATCAAATATCACTGTTTAATTCATGAAAATCAGTAGAAAAAGATGGAGTTAGGGCTTGAGATTTTGAGACCTTTAGGGGTCGAGTTGAGGGGTCAAACGAACTCCGATTTTAGATTTCTTTATATGTACGGACTTACGAGATGATGAAGAACATTTTGGTATAAAATTTGTCGAGTTTCGAGATGCGAGCCCGGGGTCGAGTTTTGGCTAATTTCGGGTTTTGTGCTAAAATTGGTACTTTTCAATTGGAATTCATTCCCTTAGCATAATTTGATGATAAAAATCTGATCTTGGTAGATTTGGAGCACTTGGAAGTTGATTCGAGAGGCAAGCGGGTTGCAGAGTAGCTTTTTGGGCTAGTTTGAGGTAAGTAATGTCTTTAAATCCTATCCTGAGGGAATGAAACCCCGGGCTTTACTTTCACGGTTTTGGAGTGACACATACACTGGATGACGAGTGTGGGGCGTGCACGAATTGGAAATTTGGAAATATGTTTTCTTTTTAGGCAACTATTGAGTTGCGAAACTGCTTTTAAATCCTATTCTTGATAGTATTGATGTAGTCGGGCGGTAAGCCATGTTTGGGGCCTAGTGCCGATCTGTTTTAACCCCTTGGGGGCTATTTTCCTGATAATTCCTCACTTAGAAATTATGATTTTACACTCAGTCTTTCCTGATAAATTATTTTGACACTCAGCGCTTGTTGATATTAATTCTTGAAATGAAATATTATTTTGGGTCGAGAACCCTGTTTATTTATGGCCCGAGTGGCATGTTGAGAGTGTTTGACTGAGTGAGGCTGAGGGCCAATATTGTGAGGATGTTATGATATGAGATATGTCGAGTGCCTGAGAGTTATTGATGCCATGATTTGGATTGTTTATAGCGCTTGGGCTGTAGGAGTCTCTCCGGAGTTTGTACACACCCCCAGTGAGCGCAGGTACCTACTGAGTGCGAGTGCCGAGTGATGAGTGATTGGGAGGCATAAGTGACAGTGAGGTTGCCCGCGGGGCTGATACTGAGTGATGGTGAGGTGCTGAGGGAAATTGTTACGAGTGATGATTATGGCCCGAGGGCAGTTTTATGATGATATTTTACTGAGTTTTGACTATGATTCACTTCATTTTTCAAACTTATATTACTGAGATATATTGAAAATATACTTGTTTCAAAAATATTTTATGGAAACTGGTTTTCGAACTTATGTATATTATATTGAGACTTGATGTTTTACTATTTTGTGGATTGTGTTTTTGTGATGTGTGTTCATATACTTCAGACTGTGATTTATCTTTATTACTACTGAGTTGGCGTACTCATCATTAGTCCCTGCACCCCTATGTGCAGATCCAGGTACTGGTTCGGAGTAGTAGTCGTCCGAACTCGTTGTCATCAGCGTTTGGGATTTCGAGGTAGCTGTCCAGCGTCCGCAGCTTCTCCACTTCCCTTCTTCTTATAGTATTAATATTTGATTCATAGATATTTATTAAGACATTAGCAGAGTTATATTCTTAGATGCTCGTGACCATGTTGACTCCAGTCTTGGGGGATTTGTTTAGACTAAGGGTGTCTAACGGGCGGGCCGAGCCGGGCTGGTTACATTTTTTTTTAACCGGACGGGTTGCGGTTACGGGTTCTTACCGGTTAATTGTTAACGGGTTTAACGGGTTGGAGCTTATCCGGGTAAAAATGAACCCGTGCGGGTAGGGGTACTACCGGGCCGGGCCGGGTTTCAGTCTTTTTAAATTTTATTTCAAGTTTTTGTACATGTATTGTAATTTATATAAAATATAAAGTAAAATATATAAAGATAACAATGATTATGGAAAAAATTGCACTTATAAATTGCAAGTGCAACATGTATTTCAAATTATCAATTTTCAAATTTCAAATTTCAAAATTCAACTCTTACAACTTACAAGTTACAACTAAGTACTAAATTCGACAAGTAGTAAATTCAAAGGTTTTGCATTGCCCTTGTAAGTTCTTCATAATCAATATGAACTGATTGTCCTTCTTCTGGAGTGTTAAATTCAGATGGGTTACCATGTGTTAATATATCTCCAAGTTCCTCGTCTTCTGGGCTATCAACATCTTCACGTCCTTGATTTCTTCGTTCCGATCTAATCCAATCTCTGAAACATACTAAAACTTCCAAAGCATTGCTTCCCAATGAGTGACGGGTGTCTCCTAGTTGTTGTCTTGCTTGACTAAATGCACTCTCTGATGCAACAGTTGAAATTGGCACATTCAGCACGTCCCGAGCCATAGCAGAAAGAACAGGAAATTGCTTTTCATTCTCACGCCACCATCCCAACGCTGAAAATTCCTTTGTGCGAATCTCCTTTTGCTTCTACAAGTAGAATTGAAGTTCATCAATGTTTCTGTTACTGGTTTGAGTTGTAGCAAATGTAGAAAAAATATTACAACTATCAACTATTTCATCATCATTTAAAGTAGTGGAACCTGAAGAAGTGGTACACTGCATAGTGGGATTAACATTGGCATTAACAGCAACAGAATCAGATATACTTGCATAATTATTATATAATTATTGTAAATTATCATTTAGTTTGTTCATACACGCAAAAATATATGGGGTTTCAGTTGCTCCAACCTCCATGTAAGTATATAAAGCATTGATTAATTGGTGACAATCAGCCATCTTAATAGAAGGATTTAAAACAGCGCCAATTAAGTAAATCTGAGGAATTGGAAAGAAATATTTTTTGAATTTGTCTTGCATTTCTTCAACTGCAACTGTATATTTTTCTTTCTTCTTAAATTCAAAGAGTAGAAAAGCAATTTCAGCTATATGTACTAAAACCATTGTAATAGTAGGGTAGTATGCTCCAGAAAACTCAACAGTAGCTATATAAAATTATGAAAAAATTAAATAACATCATTAATGACCTCCCAAGTAGCAGGTGTTAACATACGGTTTCTATCAGTACAATGCGCATTAGCAACTTCAGTTATTAGAAATCTATATTTGTAACAACATTTTTAAAATATGTAAGTATAATTCCACCTAGTAACAATTTCGTCTGGCATGAATCTTGGTTTAAGGTTATACTCGGTACACTTATTCTTAAATTCCCTAATTCTAGATTGTCTGTTATTTCCTTGAATAACACCAACTGCTCTTCTAACATGAGTAATCTCAGTTGAAAATAAATCAAGGCCACTTTTAACAATTAAATTATAAATATGACATGCACACCTAACATGAAAAATTTCTTCAAGTGGCGGTTGCAAATGCATTTTTAATAATGAAATTGCGGCAGTATTGTTAGAAGCATTATCAAAAGACATACACAATACTTTTTGGTTAAGATTATAAAATTGAACAACTTCGCTAATAGTACTACTTATAAACACAGCAGTATGACTCTGATCTTCATCATATTTAAAAGCGATAATACGTTTTTGCATGCAAAATAAATCATCTATCCAATGACATGTAATTGTCAAATAATCATTTCCATTAACAGCATGGCCAATATCAGAAGTTAGAGAAACTCTACAAGGAAGGTGTTCAAACAAATAACGTATGTATGTTTGATATTGACCATGCAATCTAAAAATATCAGCTCTACAAGTACTTCTAGGGATACCTTTAAATAAAGGATTATAAATCCTTTGAATATACATAATAAGATATGATGAAGAAGCAAAAGAAAAAGGTAGACAACCCAAAGCAATCATTTTTGCTAACTCCTCACGATCCTTCATTTTATTATATTTCATAAATCCTCCAGTAGTAGGGTTAAGAGTGGTTTGATTTCCATCACCATCAACGCCCCATTCTATGGGATGATCAATTCTCATATGTCTAGTAAGCGTCCCAGTCCCCCCTAAATTTCCTCCAGTCAAATGTTTAAAATCATTTTTACAAATTTTGCACATAACTCTATCAGTACCTTCAATTAATTCAAAAAAATTCCAAACCTTACTTCTTTTTCTACGATTAGTAGTCGGAGGAGCCACAGGTGGTCTACGAGTACCACTAGTGCCACGACCACCCCCCTTGTAGCAACTCCAACACTACTAGCTCCATCACTAGTAGGTGTAGCTGGTATTTCATTTTCCATTTCTAATTCATTATCTTCTATTCCAAAATCTTCTTGTAATTGTTCATAATCTATATTATCATTAGGCGATGTTTCGGAAACATGTGTAAATGGAGTATTTGTAAATGGGGTATTAATATTACTATTACTACCAGATGCTGAAGAAGAACCTCTTTTTTTATTTCCCCTACCAGCAACTTTTTTACACGCTCTTTTAGCAGCATTAAACATATTGTAAAAATTTAAGTATAAGCAAAAATTAAATATGCAAATAAAATAGTAAATAAGAGATAGAGTTGGAGGGAGTGCACCGAATTCGGTATAAATTGAGCACTTGATGATTCACAATTCCAATGTTACCACGAAAAAACGTCAAGCAAGTATTTCAATTTTCAAGTTCAATTGTTCTTCAAACTTCAAAATTCGAATGATAAAACACGATAAATTAAATTCCAAAACAAAGAGCCAAATAAAATTAGAAGATGAGTTGAAGACTTAAAGTCTTGAAAATTAGAGAATGAGAGATTAGAGAATGAGAGAAATTCTGAAATTGAAATTGAGAAATGATAGTTGAGTGAAGAAATGAAGAAGAGGAGGGGTATTTATAGTTTTAGAGAAGGTTAATTTTGTAAAATGAAAATAGGTTAAAATTTAAAGAAAAAAGGGGCTATTTGTGCAAATTTAACGTTGGGCAACGGCATGCTGTCAGTGGTGACCGTTGCCAACGGTCCGTGGGCCCCACATGTTAAAAATAAATAAATAAATAAATAAATAGCCGTTGTACCGGGTCGGGTCGGTTAAACCGGTACACGGTTACGGTTCACTACCGGTCCGGTTACCCGTTTCAAAATAATTAAACGGACCAACCCCCCTCTAACCCCCCTACCCAGCCCACCCGGCCCCCTATGAACCGGGCCAGTCCGATTCCGATTTTAAGCGGTCCGGTTCGGTTACGGGTCAACCCGGCCCGTTTGCCACCTTTAGTTTAGACTGTTAGATTATTATTGCGGCGTAAAGACTTGAAGAAATTATTTTATACTCTGTTTGCTGATTATTATTGATTTTCAAAATATTATAATAGATCAAATGTGTAGTTATGTGATGGTTGACTAACCTAGTTCCACGATAGGCGCCATCACGATCTGTTAGGATTTGGGGTCGTGACACGTGCTCAAGTTTATTCTTCAACTTTGTTGTTCTTCATTTATTGTTAATACTTTATTGCCACTAAGCTAGTCTCGAGGCCCTGAAATCACCAATTTCGAGGCCCTCGTTCCTTTAGCAACATTGGTTTGGCTATAACATTCTCCTCGTTTATACTTATCATTTCTTAATTATTTACTAGTATTGAAATAAATCGCAAAATTTTAGAACCAGAAATTTAGTATAATTATTGAAATCATTTTCGAGGTAAACAGATTAAAATATAATTAGAAATAATAATTACAAAATTTTTGAATAATAGCAAGAGCAAGAGAGGAAGAAAAGTGATTGAAAAAAGTTGTTTACCAATACTACGACAAGTATAAAGTACAAAAGATCGATTTTTAATATCATTTGACAAAAGAATTTTTGTGGACAAAAATATAGTTATAATTAAATATGTAATATATGATATGAGCTAATATTAATAATCTGAATCCTCAAAAAATAAATTATTTTTTTAGTTATTAAAATTAAGTGTTTGAATTAAAAGAGATCAGAATAAAAAATAAAATCAGTTTTTGTATTAGGAATAAATTATTAAAATGCAAACTTTAAGAAATAAGAATGAAATAGTAGAAGATAAAATGTAATCATTAGGAGATGTCAGGTGAGACACAATTTAATATATTTGTATATCATATTATAAGATATGTATAATTATAAAATAATGCACAACTAATTTAACTAAATGCATCATTCATGCATATTTAAAAGATATTGAATACAATTATTATTATGTTAATGTGAGAAAAATTATTTTCATCATTTAAATAAATATTACATTTTGTTTTAATGTCAAGGTATATATTTTTTAATTGATGGACAATATAAATACGTACAACGCACGAATACTAAAATTAGTTTAAGTAAATGAATATTAAAGAGAATATTGTCTTCTTCTTTTTATGATAACTACTAATCCGATTTTTCTATAATTCAAATTTATATGACAATATTTTCAGTCTAAGACATTTCAGAATGTTCTACACTAGTCCTCTTTCGAAAAGGTATTTCTACCACACTAATTTTGACCACAATAGTCCAAAATGGGGTATAGCACAGTAAATTTACACGGGTTTCTAGGTCATTTAAGCGAAGTCAATGCCAATATTACCCTTTCCTCCCAAAGTTCATCTCAATTCAAAATTTGCAAGAAATCTTTCTCGTCAATTCAATTTTAGTTTTTTTCAATACTCGGAGAATCTCAAAAGATGCACACATAATATAGACCGTGATGGTGCCCAACGTCACCGCTAAGCAAGTCAACGGTGAACTAACTGTGTATCTATTCTTTTAACATTTTTGAAGTAGTTGATATTATTATATAAGAAAGAGATGAGAACTTTAATAAAATAAAACTTAACAAATTATAAGATCAGGTGTAGTGAAGTAAATACTCAAAATCATTAAGTGTGTACTAGAAAAATTTCAAGACCTCGTATCACAAGTGTATGAGCTGCTAGTAAAATACACAAAATACTAAAGTACTGTCGGAAGTAAAGTAGACAGAAAGTAAGTACAAAAGAAAGACTTCGGGTGCTGCAGAACGGGCTCGGAAGGCAGCTCGCCACTAAGTCTCGAGGTATCAGGAATGCGTGCCGGGATGATGTCCAGATGCACCTGCCTCAGATCATGCACGGTTAGTGCATAAGTGTAGCGTGAGTATATAAATAACATTTAACCATTAAATATCTACTCAACACTTACTATGAGCTAACAATAAAATACCGAAATTCTAAATGAGCATGAGTTACGTAAATAACTATAAATCTACATAACAAACGGTAAATAAATATTTTCTTCATTAATAATAAATCCCAAGTCTATTTTCATCATTAAATAATTGTAACTTTTCAAGCCAATAATATCATATCAAGAAGATTAGGCTCCAAGTATTATTACGCACAATTTATGTCGAGGTTGTACGACCCGATCCAAAAATATATGTGTATATTATGTGCATTACCAAGGGTCGAATGACACGAATCATAGATTCATCTATTAACCTGCCAAGGTGAACGACCTGCTCCCATGAGAGTAGAGGAAATTACCTCGCTCCCGAAAATACTTGTGACGCAAGTGAACATAGATTTCTCAAAGTTATTATAAAATTCTTCCATCCTTCCCCAAACATAAGAAATTTAAACGGGAGACTTTAAATCTTGAAATCCTTAATCTCAGCTCTATTTAAGACAATTAATATGCATGACCAACATAATAGAGCAAACAAAGCAAAATGTAAGTCTAAGACTACCTGGACATCACATAGAATATAGCTATGCACGGACTATCGTCACCTAGTGCAACGTAGCTGCCCACACATATAATTCACAACAAAAATACACCTAAGAGGATAATTTTTCTCTTACAAGGTTAGGCAAGAGGCTTACCTCATTCTCAAGCTCACTTACGATCCTCAAATTCATTATAAAGCCTCAACTTAGTGCCAAATGACTCAAAACTAGTCAAAGATTATATAATTTAGTCAATACACGTTCAAAGTTCATAATTTAACTATTAGAAAATTTCCCAACCCAAATTGAAAGATTCCTAAAATTCACCCCCAGGCCCAAGTACCGGAATTCCGGAAATTTTTGAAGAAAATCGTTACCCATAACCTTACGAACTAAAATATATAATTTTCATCCCATTCCATAATCAATTTCGTGGTTAAGTTCTATTTTTCTCAAAACTTAGGTTTTTCATCTAAACCCATGATTTTCACAATTTTACATGTTAAAACCTACCTATAATCTATCTTTTAAACTCTATTATATAATAATTACTTATCTCAAAGTGCTAGGTGAAAACCTCCTTCCAAGAGCTCCAAATCGCCCAAGAGAGGAAAGGAAATGAGCCAAACTAGCCTAAGTCCCGCATTAAATGGATCATTCTGCCTTCAGCGATTTTCGCTTCTGCGGCTCCACATCTGCGGAAAAATCATCGCAGATGAGGCCCATCCCTAGTTTGCCTACTTCAGCATCTGCGGACCACTACCCCGCTTCTGCGACGCAAGTGTCGCACCTACGTCTTTGGCCGCTTCAGCGGTTTCTTCCATCGCACCTGCGTGTTCGCAGGTGTGCACCATATCCCGCATCTGCAGTTTTAAGGTTGCCCATGCTGGGCCGCTTCTGCGGCTGCTGGCTCGCTTCTGTGCGCTCGCACCTGCGGTTGGCCCTCCGCAGGTGCGGGTGCTTCAGCTATTCACCCAAGGCTAAACGACCATCGCGCATCGTCTAAATGGCATCCGGGGCCCCGTCTAAACATACCAACAAGTTTGAAATCATAAAAAGGACTCTCTCACACCCTCGGAATGTGGAAAACAACATTAAAACTAAGAATCGCAACCCAAAATCAATATAATCAACTTACGAATTTCAAATTCTTCTAACTTACTCCGAATACGCCGAATCATACTTAACTACCCAGAATGGAACCAAATTTTTCTTGCAAGTCTTAAATCACCATACGGAACTACTCCGAGGCTCGTAATCTCAATTGGACCTCGATAACACAAATTCCTACTTCAAACCAAATTTAAAGAACTTTAAAACCTTCAATATGTCAACTTCCAATATTAAGCGTTGAAACGCTCCCGGATCATCTAAAATCCGATCCGAACATATGCCCAAGTTCAAAATCATCACTTGAACCTATTAGAACCCTCCAATCCCGGTTTCGAGGTAGTTTACTCAAAATATTGACTCAAGTCAAACTTACCCCTTTTTAACCAACCTTAAGGAACCAAGTGTTCCGCTTTTAACACGAACTCTTCTAATTCCCGAACTAACCATCCCCACAAGTCATTACAGAAAGTTTTATTTAGGGGAACAGGGATCTAAAAAGCAAAATGACAGGTCAGGTCGTTACATTCTTCACCTCTTAAACAAACGTTCATCCTCGAATGGGTCTAGAATCATACCCGGAGTGCTGAATAAGTGTGGATATCTGCTCCGTATGTCCTCCTCGACCTCCCAAGTCGCCTTTTCGGCTGGTTGGACCCTCCACCGAACCTTTACCGTAGAATTCTTCTTGGACCTCAACTGGCAAACATGCCTATCAACAATGGCAACTGGCTCCTCTTCGTAACCTAGGCTCTCATCTAGCTGGACTGTGTTGTACTCTAACACATGCGACCTGTCGGCATGATACCTCCGGAGCATAAACACGTGGAAAATAGGATGAACCCCAGATAAACTAGGAGGCAAAGAAAGCTCATAAGAAACCTCCCCAACTCGTCTCAACACCTCAAATGGGCCTATAAACCTTGAACTCAACTTGCCGTTCTTTACGAACCTCATGATTCCCTTCATCAGCGAGATCTTCAAGAGAACCTTCTCGCCCACCATAAATGACAACTCACACGCCTTCTGATCCATGTAACTCTTCTGTCTGGACTGTGTTGTGTGAAGTCACTCCTGAATCAACTTTATCTTTTCCAAGACATCCTTTACCAAATCAGTACCATATAACTTAGCCTTGTCGGGATCAAATCATACGATGGGCGAACGATATCTCCGACTATATAAAGCCTCAAATGGAGCCATATCGATGTTGTACTAATAAGTGTTGTTGTAAGCAAACTCAGCCAGAGGCAAGAATCGATCCAACTGCCCTCCAAAGTCAATCACACAAGCTTTGAGCATATCCTCCAAGATCTAAACTGTCTTCAATGACTGCGCGTCAGTCTACGGGTGAAAGGTTGTGCTGAGCTCTACCCGGGTCCCCAACTCACTATGTACTACCTTCCAGAAATGCGAAGTACACTGAGGGCCTCCATGTGATATGATAGAAACAGGCACACCATGCAATCGAACAATCTCCTGAATATAAATTTGGGACAACCTCTCTGAGAATACGTGGTCACAACCGGAATGAAGTGTGCCGACTTGTTCAACCTATTAACAAGACCCAAACCACATCAAACTTTCGCAAGGTCCGCGAAAACCCAACTACGAAGTCCATAGTAATGTGCTCCCATTCCACTCAGGTATAGTCATCTGCTGAAGTAGGCCACCTGGCCTCTGGTGCTCATACTTAACCTGTTGGAAATTTAGACATATCGCCACATACTCGACTATGTCCTTCTTCATCCGCCGCCACCAATAATGTTACCTCAGGTCACGATACATCTTCATACCACCTGGTTGAATAGAATACTGAGAATTGTGTGCCTCCTCTAGGATCTTCTCCCTCAAGTCATCAACATTAGGAACACATAGGCAACCCTAGAGTCGTAGAACACCATCCTCACCGATAGTAACCTCCTTGGCACCACCCTGCAGTATCGTCCAAGTGCGGGTCATCAAAGTGGCGATCCTTGATCTGATCAAATAGTGAAGACAGAGCGACAATGCATGCAAGAACTCAACTGGGCTCTGAAATATCCAACCTCACAAGTCCGTTAGCCAGGGATTGAATTTCCAAAGCTAGTGGCCTCTCCTCTGCTGAAATGAATGGAAAACTACATATATTCTCCGCCTTTCTGATCAAGGCATCTGCAGCTACATTCGCCTTGCCCGGATGATAGAGAATAGTAATATCATAATCTTTAGTAACTCAAGCTATCTACGCCGCCTCAAATTGGGATCCCACAGCCTGAAAAAATGTTGCAAGCTGCGATGATCGGTGTAAACCTCACAGGATACCCCATAAAGACAATGCCTCAAGATCTTAAGAGCATGAACAATCGCGACCAACTACAAATCGTGTACGAGGTAATTCTTCTCGTGGGGCTTCAGCTGACGTGAAGCATATGCAACAACTAGCCCCTCCAGCATCAATACACAACCCAATTCAATGCGTGAAGCGTCACAATACACAATATACATCCCTGAACCGGAAGGCAACACTAACAATAGTGTTGAAGTCAATGCGGTCTTGAGCTTCTGAAAACTCGCCTCGCAATCATCAGACCATCGTAACAGAGCATCCTTCTAGGTAAATCTAGTCAAAGATGCTACAATAGATGAGAAACCCTCTAAAAATCGACAATAATAACCCGCCAACCCCAAAAAGCTCCTGATCTCAGTCACTGTGGTAGGACGAGGCCAAATCTGAACTTCTTCGATCTTCGTAGGACCTACCTTAATACCCTCGCCTGATACAACATGCCCCAAGAATTCCACATAATCCAGCCAACATTCACACTCGGAGAACTTAGCATATAACTTCTGTTCTCGCAAGGTTTGAAGCACCACTCTCAAATATTGCTCGTGCTCCTCCATTCTACGCGAGTAGACAAAAATGTCATCAATGAAGACAATGACAAACGAATCAATATATGGCCTGGAAACCCAATTCATCAAATCCATAAATGCTGCCGGGGAGTTAATTAAGCCGAAGGACATCACTAGAAACTCAAAATGGCCATAACTAGTCCGGAAAGACATCTTTGGGACATCCGAATCCCGAATCTTCAACTGATGGTATTCTGATCTCAAGTTGATCTTAGAGAACAACTTGGCACCCTGCAACTGGTCAAACAAATCATCAATTCACGACGTACTTGTTATTAATTGTAACTTTGTTTAACTGGCGATAATCAATGCACATCCGCATAGTCCCATATTTCTTGTTCACAAATAACACCAGCGCACCCCAAGGCGACACACTCGGTCTGACGAACCTCTTTGCTAGAAACTCCTCAATTTGTTCCTTTAATTCCTTTAACTCTTTCGTAGCCATGCGGTACGGTGGGATAGAAATAGGTTGGGTACCTGGAGCCAAATAAATACAGAAATCAATATCATGATCTGGTGGCATGCCTGGAAGATCATAAGGAAACACATCGGAGAACTCTCGGACCATGGGCACTGAATCAATCATCGGAGTCTCTGTATTATCCCAAAACATAATCTAGATAAGACAAACACCCCTTCTCGACCATGTGTCGAGCCTTCAGAAAAGAAATAACCCGACTAGATGCACTGACAGACGAACCCTTCCTCTCTAATCTAGGAAACTCTGATATCGCCAAGGTAATAGTCTTGGCATGGCAATCAAGGATGATGTTATATGGAGACAACCAAACCTTTCCTAGGATGACCTCAAAGAGCAACAGAAGATCCGCTCAGGTCTCATAACCACAAAAAGTAACAATGCAGGACTAATAGATCCATAACAAAGGAATCGCCCACTGGTGTGGACAAATAAATAGGAGTACCTAAGGACTCACAAGTAACACCAGGAAATGAGAAAATAGAGATGAAATATACAAATATGTAGACCCTAAATCAAATAGTACTGAAGCATTCCTATCACAGGCAGAAATAATACATGTGATCACGACATCTGAGGCCACTACATATGGTCTGGCCGGAAAAGCCTACAATATAGCTGGAGCGCCACCCGATTGGCCTCCTCCTGTCTGACCTCCACCTCTAGAATGACCTCTACCCACTTGCAATCTGCCTCTGGGCAGCCGGACGGTTGGTGGGGGCAGCTGGTACTGTAATCATAGGTTGTTGTCCTTGCTACACTGCCTTGCCCCGAAATCTGGGAAAAAAACTATTCATGTGGCCAGGATCCCCACATTCATCACAACCTCTCGGAATGATGGACTACTGACCAGAAGCATGACCCAGGTGGCCTGAATACCCACTGGAGGAACCCCAAATAGCTGGTGGCTGATAGGAACTCTTTGGCATGGCGCTGAAATAGGGACACACTCAAGCACCCCGAGGAGGCTGCGCTGCTGGATATGTAGGCCTTCTAGGCTGACCAATCCCAAACTGACCCCTGTCCCCAGACGGAGTACTATTGAACCCTCTTGTATAACAGAATTTATTGTCCCGTGACATCTACTCTCGGCTCCGCTGACGAACACCCTCGATCCTCCGAGTTATCTCTAAAACTAGCTCGTAAAAAGTCCCCATCTCAGCCTCTCAGTCTGGATACCTGCATGCGAACCCGCAACAAACCTCCGCACTCTCTCTGTGTCAGTAGGAAGTATCATAAGTGCATGGCGAGACAGCTTAGAGAATCTCTCCTCATAGTCGGTTATGGACATATGACCCTGCTGGAGCTACTCGAACTGAAACCGCAAATCTTGCCTCTGGGAGGGTGGAATATGCCTATCCATAAATATACGTGTGAACTAGTCCCAAGTCAAGGGAGGAGAACATGTTGGTCTTCCAAGTAGATATGACTGTCACCACCTACGGGCCCTACCCTCCGTTGGAAAGTAGTAAAATCCACCCAATGGGACTCCAATATCCTCATGTTGTGCAGTATGTCCCTGTACCTATAAATGAAGTCACGGGGATCCTCATGTCGCTCACCTCCAAAGACAAGAGGGTGTAGCATGGTCCATCTATCCAATAGCTTCTACGGCTCGTCGGCCGCAGCTGGTCTGGGCTTAGGGATAGTTGCTACTGCTGGCTAGACTCCGCCCACAGGTAGTGCGCCCGGGGTATGATACACGACAATTTCATGTACAGGAGTCTGGGCTGTAGGGGTCTGTGCTCCCTCTCCCACCTGAGATGTGGCTGGATCCGCTGGAATAAACCAGACTGAGTCATAGTATCCTAGCATACGACCCATGACCTCCTGGAGTCCCGGTGCAGACATGAAATCCACCGGCGCTGGCTCTGCTGTAGGAACCTCGCCCTGATCCTCAATAATAGGATCCTCTACTAGATCTGCTGGTGGCATAGCAGGAGCAACTCTGGGACGTCCTCGTCCTCTACCACGGGCTGGAGCCCTCCATCGGCCTCTAGCAACAGGGGCAGTCGCTCCGTTATGGTCTGGAACATCCGTTGCGCGCGTTCTCAACATCTGTGAGAGAATAAGAGAAAGATACTTAGTACCACATCAAATTCACGATAAGAGATGAAGAAAGATTAGTTTCCTAACACCCTATATCCTCTATAAGATAAGTGTGTACGTCTCCGCACCAATCCGCAAGAATATATTAGGCTTGCTCATAACTTGTGAGACCTACGTGAACCTAGTGCTCCGATACCATGTTGTCACGACCCAATTTCCTATAGGCCATGATGGCGCCTAATGTCGTCGCTAGGCAAGCCAACGGTGAACTAACTGTGTATCTATTCTTTTAACATTTTTTGAAATAGTTGATTTTTAATTATTACATAAGAAATAGATGAGAACTTTAATAAAATAAAACTTAACAAATTATAAGATCATGTGTAGTGAAATAAATACTCAAAATAATTAACACTAGAAAAATTTCAAGACCTGGTGTCACAAGTGTATGAGCTACTAGTAAAATACGTAAAACACTAAACTATTGTCTAAAGTAAAGTAGACATAAACTAAGAGCAAAAGAAAGACTTTGGGTGTTGCAGAACGGGCTCGAAAGACAGCTCACCGCTAAGTCTCGAGGTATCAGGAGTGCGCACCGGGATGATGTCCAGATGCACCCGCCTCAGATCCTGCACAATTAGTGCAGAAGTGTAGCGTGAGTACATAAACAACATGTACCTAGTAAGTATCTAGTCTAACCTCGAAGAAGTAGTGACGAGAGGCCGACTTCGACACTTACTATGGGCTAACAATAAAATACCGAAATTCTAAATGAGAATGAATTATGTAAACAATCATAAATCTCCATAACAAGCGGTAAATAAATATTTATTTCACTAATAATAAATCCCAAATCAATTTTCATCATTAAATAATTGTAACCTCTCAAGCCAATAATATTATATTAAGATGATTAGGCTCCAAGAATTATTACGCACGATTTATACCGAGGTCGTACAGCCCGATCCAAAAATATATGTATATATTTTTTGCACTGTCGAGGGTCGAATTGCACGAATCATAGATGCATCTATTAACCTGCCGAGGCAAACGGCCCGCTCCCAAGAGAGTAGAGGAAATTTACCTCGCTCACAGAAATACTTGCGACGCGAGTGAACATAGATTTTTCAAAGATATTATAAAATTCTTCCATTCTTTCCCAAACATAAGAAATTTAAACGGGAGACTTTAAATCTTAAAATTCTTAATCTCAGCTCTAGTTAATACAAATAATATGCAAGACCAACATATTAGAGAAAACAAAGCATGGTGTAACCCTTAGACTACCCGGACATTATAGAATATAGCTACGCATGTAATCTCGTCACCTAGTGCTTACGTAGCTCCCCACACATGTAATTCACAATAAAAATACACTTAAGGGGATGAGTTACCTCTTACAAGATTAGGCAAAAGACTTACCTCGTTCTCAAGCTCACTTCCGATCCTCAAATTCATTCTAAAGCCTCAACTCGGTGCCAAATGACTCGAAACTAGTCAAAGGCTATATAATTTAGTCAATACATGTTCAAAAGTTCATAATTTAACTATTAAAGAAATTTTCCAACCCAAATTGGAAGATTCCTAAAATTCACCTTTGAGCCTACGTGCCCGGATTCCAAAAATTTTTGAAGAAAATCATTATCCATAACTTTACAAACTCAAATATATAATTGTTATCCCATTCTATAATCATTTTCATGGTTAAATTTCGTTTTTATCAAAATCTAGATTTTTCATTTAAACCCATGATTTTCATAATTTTACATTTTAAAATCTACCTAAAACCTATGTTTTAAACTCACATTATATAGAAATTACTTACCTCAAAGTGCTAGGAGAAAACTCCCTTCCAAGAGATCCAAATAGCCCAAGAGATGAAAGGAAATGAGCCAAAATAGCCTAAGTCCCGCATTAAATGGACCATTCTACCTTCAGCGATTTTCGCTTCTGCGAAGGGGCAACTGCTTCTGTGGCTCCGCATCTGTGTAAAATTCATTGCAGATGCAGCCCTTCCCCGGTTGGCCTACTTCCGCTTCTGCGACCACTGGCCCGCTTCTGCGACGCGAGTGCTGCACCTGTGTCTTTGGCCGCTTCTGCGGTTGCTTCCATCGCACCTGTGCGTTCGCAGGTGCGCACCATGTCCCGTATCTGCGGTTTTTAGGTTGCCCATGCTGGGCCGCTTCTGCGACTGCTGGCTCGCTTCTTCGAGCTCACACATGCGGGTGGCCCTCCGCAGGTGCGATTGCACCAGAAGTTGGGTGCTTCAGCTCTTCACCCAAGGCTAAACGACCTCCACGCATCGTCCAAATGGCATCCGGGCCCCCCGAGGTCCCGTCCAGGCATACCAACAAGTTTGAAATCTTAAAAAGGACTCGCTCTCACTCTGGCAACGCAGAAAACAACATTAAAACTAAGAATCACAACCCAAAAACCAATAGAATCAACTTATGAATTTCAAATTCTTCCAACGTACTCCAAACGCGCTGAATCATACTTAAACTGCTCGAAATGACACCAAATTTTGCGTACAAGTCTTAAATCACCATACGAAACTATTCTTAGGCTCGTAATCCCAATTGGACCTCGATAACACCAATTCCAACTTCAAACCAAACTTAAAGAACTTTAAAACCTTCAATGTGCCAAACAATATTAAGCGTTGAAATGCTCCTGGGTCATCCATAATCCGATCCGAACATACGCCTTAGTCCAAAATCATCATGCGAACCTATTTAAACCGTCAAATCCCAGTTCCGAGGTTGTTTACTCACAATGTTGACTCGAGTCAAACTTAGCTCTTTTTAACCAACCTTAAGGAACCAATTGTTCTTATTTCAATCCGAACCCTTCCAATTCTCGAACTAACCATCCCCGCAAGTCATAAAACAGTAATAGTACATACATGAGTCTTATTTAGAGGAACGGGGATCTAGAAAGTAAACGACCGGTCGGGTCGTTATATTCTCCACCTCTTAACAAACATTCATCCTCGAACATGTCTAAAATTATACCTGGAGTGCTGAATAAGTGTGGATATCTGCTTCGCATGTCCTCCTCGGCCTCCCAAGTCGCCTCCTCTACTGGTTGGCCCCTCCACCGAATATTTACCGCATAAAACCTCTTGGACCTCAACTGGCGAACCTGCATATCAACAATGGCAACTTTAATAGAATCAAAGTTACTATTAAAGTAATTTTGTATTTTTATGTGTATTATATTAAAATGAGTGTGATCGGATAAATATTAAATTTAAACAAGCTAATATTTTTTGCAAACGCCAAAATTTCTTGGTTTGAATTGATGTTTAGCTTAAGGAGAACGAAATGAGAGGCATTCTCATGTTGATATGATTGCTGATCATTTCTTGGTTTGAATTCACATTGAGTAGACTGTATATTTAATTTTTTAAAGAAGTAAATCGTATAATTTCTTTTTAATTAAATAAACCGTATAATTTGTTATACGCATGAAATACACAAAGTATGTAGCAACTTTTTATCTTCATCTGCATGGAATATAGATCAATTTTAGCTACTCTTTGGGAATAGGAATTAGTTACTGCATTCATTAGTGTTTTTTGGAGGGAAAATTATTGGGGGGAGTATTGCAAAATCCGAATAAGGTTAAGTTGGTCTTTTCACAGTTGAGGCCACATTTGGGCCAAATTTGTGTCGTTTAGCAGCTCTGTTCCTCTTTTACACAATTTTTATAACCTTCAAGGATTTGAATACATTAAACTATTCGAATTTTGAATTTTTATGTGGTTTAATTTGTTTTCTATTAAACTAATGCTTTATTATTTTTCTTTCGCCGGCTACTAATGTTAAACTTCATATCTAATCAAATACAAACAGGAACATATAGAGGATATGGTTTGGGGCATGAAAGTATGTGTTGTGGTGATGGCATGAACGTTCTCTTGGAAATATTATAGAAAATATCGTTGTCACAAATGGTGTAATACTTTGTGCAAGCCATTATTAAACATGAATTTGAAATGTAAAAGTAAGTTGACGTTAAGATAGGTTTAGAAATTTGTTAACTAACACTAAAGATAATAGTTAAATGCAGATTTAATTTATTTAAAAGAATTACTAGTCTATTTCGCTGAGTAACCTACATATCTTATTTGTAGAACGAGTAATTGACCGAAGAATATATCATTAGCAAGGAGCTCTACTTAAAGTTATTCTCCAATGTATACTAATTATTTTTCCTTTGAGCGGAACAGTGAACACATAAGTAAACATGTGTCATGTGATAACACGTGCTATGTGTACATCATGTTCTTTTATAATTTTAAATTTAAGAAAATAATTTTTTAAGATCTCTTATATGTAAAAAATAGATCTTTTATATGTAAAAGTAAATTTTTCATGTGTAAAAAAAAAAACAAGGTCATAAATTTAAAACTAAGTTTTCTAAAAAACTAAAAACCAATTGACCCAAGTAACACAGTGAAACTAGAATTTGTGACAATTTTTATTACATTAACTAAATCTAATGCAAATGAAACGTCGGCGGACTCATTAAAGAAGAGTCATTTCTTTTGTCGGTTGGTTGCTCAGGACCCAATGATCCTCTGCTTTGAGCTTAGTCTTGGTCTATAACGACCGGGCCGGTAGTTTCGAAAATTGTAGTTCCGTTTTTTCATTTATTTGCCCTTTTGTGCTTTATAATTGTTAAATAGCTTTTTGAGCTAGTTGGTTCGGGTCCGAAGAGATTTCGGAATAAATTGAGACACTTAGTCTCGTAATGGAAAGGTTAAGTTGGAAAAGTTGACCGGATGCTGACTTATGTGTAAACAATCCCGAATTTGAATTTTGATAGTTCCGTTAGCTCAGTTGGGAGATTTTGCACTTAGGAGCATGCTCGGATGATAATTTGGAGGTCCGTGGTCGAATTAGACTTGAAATAATGAAAGTTGAATTTTTGAGAAAATTGATCGGGAGTGAACTTTTTGATATCGGGATCTGATTTTGATTTCGAAAGTTGGAGCAGGTCCGTGGTGTCATTTGAGACTTGTGTGCAGAATTTGGGGTCAATCGGACGTGATTTGGTAGGTTAAGGCGTCGGTTATCGAAATTTGGAAATAAAGTTCGTTATGCTTGAGTCTATGTGCGATTCATTTTGATGTTGTTCGAGGTGATTTGCGGGTTCAACTAAGTTCATATGATGTTTTGGGACTTGATGATATGTTTGATTGAAGTCTCGGGGGCCTCGGGTGAGTTTCAGAGGGTTGGCGGATCATTTTTGGACTTGGCTTGTTGGCTGAAGATTACTGGTGTAGTTGTTCTGGTTTCCTCTTACGCATTCGCAAGAGTGGTCTCGCTTTTGTGAAGTGCATCTGTAGGCTGAGGGAGATTTGTTCTTCGCTTTCACTAAGAAGAGGATGCGTTCACGAAGGTGGGGCAGAGAATACATCGCGAACGCGAGAAGGGAAGAGACAGCTGGGGACCCCATGCTATTGGTCTACGCGTTCGGGGGTGAAGTCTCGTTCGCGATGAGTGGGGTCGCAAAGCTTCGCATTCGCGAGTTAGAGTACATGTTCGTGAAGGGTTAATTTGAGGGGCAATCTGATCAGTTGTTCTACGCGAACATGACTGCGATAAAGGCGTAACTGGGCAGAATAAAAGATTCAAAAATGAAGGTTTCGAGTTCATAGCACAAAATTGATTTGGGAGCTCGGTCAAAAGTGATTTTTGGAGGAATTTTCATGTGGGTGTTTGGGATAAGTGATTCCTATCTAGTTTTGGTTAATTTTCATGATTATACCTTTGATTCTACCATTAAATTCGTAATTTGGGGTGAAAAATTGAGGAAATGAAGAAGAGTTCTAGGGCTAGATTTTTGAGGTTTTTGAATGGAATTTTGCTATCGAATTTGAGTAAATTTGATATGGTTAGACTCGGGGTTGAATGGGCTTTCGGATTTGGTGATTTTTGTTGGATTCCGAGACGTGGGCCCGAGGGTCGGTTTTGAGCCAATTTCGAATTTTTGAGTTATAACTTCGTAATTTCTTGTAGAATTGATTCCTTTAGCCCGTATTGATTGTATCGCACCGTTATGGTTAGATTTGAGGCATTTGGAGGCTGATTTGCGAGGTAAAGGCGTGATTGGAGTAGAGTTTTGCTCGAATTGAGATAAGTAATACTTCTAAACTTCGCTCTGAGGGTTCGAAACCCAAAATATGTGTTATATGATTGGTGTTGAGGTGACGCACATGCCAAGTGATGGGCGTACGGGCATGCACCGTGAGAATTGTGACATAGTCGATTCCATTGCACTATATAGTGGACTTAACTTGTTGATGTTCGTTTTTTCATCATATGATAAAATAATTAAGCAGTTAATCATGCTAGAGATCCTGATTAGGCTATATACTGGTATTGTTGGGACCCATAGTGGTCGTTTCTTGCTGTTGTCTTAATGATTTTATTGATATTTCGTACTCAGTCATATTCATCCATTTCATATCATATTTCCTGTTGTTATTTATTGATGCATCATATCATTGTTTCGAGCTAGTTTCATTGACATGGTGAGTCCGTGAGAGACTAGAGAGATTGATGATTGGGTGAGGCCGAGAGCCTAATTATGAGTGACATTTATGGGATCGGGCTTCACACAACAACATCTATACTGATTTATGATAGCCCTTGGGCATATGCACACACACCCAATGAGCGCGACTGATTATATTGAGGGATGGATCTTCCCTGGACATGGATCTTGTCCGAAGCATTATATACCTGGGGATGGATCTTACCCACGGGCTGGATTGGCCCTACTCAGTACTAGATGACTGACGGTAAGTCGATGTATATATTCCGGAATGGATCTTTCCTATGCTGGATTGGCCATATACTGTACTGAGTGATTGAGCAATTGAGAGTGTGAGCATATGAGGGTGACAACATGGTGCATCACACACAACATGTGCATTGGCATGTAGACATAGAGAAGTTATATTCTTCTTATCATTCAAATTTTATCTATTTTACTGTTTTGAGTTTATCTGTTGAACTTGAAAGCATCCCTACATTTCGACATTGTTACTTTTATATTGAACTGTGTCGGTTGAGTTCTTCATTACTTTCAGTCCAAATTTTGGATTTGTTACTTATTGAGTTGGTTGTACTCACGCCACACCCTGCAACTCGTGTACAGATCCAGGTGCTCTGATCATGACGACGGCTGAGTGTGGAGTTAGGATCTCGGGAGACTATCGAGGTAGCTGAATGACGTTTGCAGACCTTGGCCTCCTTCGTTATCTTTACTTGTATTTCAGTTTTTTTTTTTACTCTTTAAACATTGTATTAGACTGTCTTCCGTTGTAGATGCTCATGTACTCGGTGATAGGGGCAGATGCAATGTGGTAGATGCGGGTTCCATTGAACCTATAACTTTCGAGGCATAATAGATTTATGTGTAAAATTCATTAAAATTGTAAAAATACTGGATATGAACTCATAACTTTAAAAATATAATGAATTCAATGTTAAAAATCTTAAAAGTTGAAAATGCATAGAGTTTAAATCCTGGGAGAGATTGTATTGGGTTGCTATTTATTTCTGTTTTCTAAAGATTTTCCTTAAATATTAACTGCTTCAGTACTTTTTAAAGTTTTTGGTTTTATTAAAAAAATTGAGTAATTGGCTTGTCTAGTTCCATTATAGGCGTCATCACGACGATGGGTTTTGGGTCGTGACATGTTCTCTATTTCCCATATCATCCCGAGACAACTCCTTTTATTTTGTTTCTGTTAGATCTATGAGCATGTTATTCCTAAAATATGTCTAAACAAATTTGCTTTAATTAACTCTCACTAGTAACATTTTAACTTCTTTTGTGGGTAGGACGAGAATTGAATTTTAAATCCCCTAGTTTTAGGGGTTAGTTTTGATAATTGAACTAATCCTTTTACTTAAAATAAGATTTGAACTAATCCTTTGGGGACAGTACAACAGCTGGTGATAAGCCACGCCACCAAATGCTAGTGGATTTAGCTTTTTATGTTTGTGATTTCCACCATTAACTTTTGTCAATATACCCCTTTCTTTCTAAGTGCCGTAGATACTGAAAAAGCGGATAAAGAATGGGGGGAAGAAATGTTGAGGTGATGCCTAATTTCAAAAATATACGTAAAAGTAGGAACATTATTAGACGAGCAGGTAACTTTTTTTCGATTATATAACTTATTTTGGTAAATGGTATATTGGATAAAAGCCATCTGAATGCTTAGAATTTTAATGATTTGGATGCATTTGATCTTTTCTTTGTGTTTTCTCACAAAAGTAAACTAGCAGACTTATACATTCACATTGTTACCAACTAAAAAAGATATGTGCATTTTCAGTGAACCATCAAAAGACTACACAACCAAAAATTTAATACCAATATTTTGGTGTTTGAGTGCAAATGTTTAAAAAATAGAACCAAAAATTCAGTAACATATTAGGAGAAAATACACTCCACTTCTTTTCGTTCTCAATTTTTTTTCAAACCATATGGTTATATTTATTTATTTATTTATTTGTTTATGAGATCTTTTGTCCTTGAAACAAAAGTTTAGTCCAGTCTTTCTATTTTTTTTTTTTTTTGAAGAAACAAAAGAAAAAATCAAATGCATCCAAACCATTACTCCCTCCGTTCAAATTATCTGTCGCGTTTTCATTTTGCACATCCCTTAAAAAAAAATTAAAAAGTATTTTTGATTATTTTACCCTTATTTATGTCTTATTGGTATTTGAATAATCATAATATTANCCAGTCTTTCTATTTTTTTTTTTTTTTTGAAGAAACAAAAGAAAAAATCAAATGCATCCAAACCATTACTCCCTCCGTTCAAATTATCTGTCGCGTTTTCATTTTGCACATCCCTTAAAAAAAAATTAAAAAGTATTTTTGATTATTTTACCCTTATTTATGTCTTATTGGTATTTGAATAATCATAATATTACCCCATAATTAAGGTGTTTGCAGACTTTAGTCTTCAAAAATAATTACTACTCCTTCTGTCTCAATTTATTAGTCATGGTTTGAATTACGAGGATCATATTTTTTTTTAAATTTTGACCATATTAGATACAATTTTTTTAAAATAAAATTTTTATAATAAAAAGCTACTAGTATATAAAAAATAATGCTACATCAAACCTCTCTATAACAGCCTCGTTTATTTCGAATATTTTTTGATGTTATAGCGAAGTGCTATTATAGAGAATATGTATTATAACATAACATCAAAATTGATTTCGGAAAAGTTTGGCGTTTATAATGAAGTGTTGTTATATAGGAATATTGTTATAGAGAGGTTGACTGTATAAGTCATAATAATTTATATTTTAAAATAACTATAACATATACCGTCAAAGAGTACAATTAGTTGACTTTCAAAATAGTAACTATGACTAATAAATTTAGAGGAGTACTACTAAGCGTAAAATAGGAAAAATAATTAAGTTTGTGTTCAACTTTTTAAATGATAAATAATTTGAGATTAAAAATTACGCAGGAGGGAGTAAAATTCGAAGCAGCCACGTGGTTTTTTACCGTATACCATTGAGGTTTAATGGACTATTAACTACTAAAGTGGATCCCAATCCCCAAAAAAAACAAAACCTAAAAAAAAAAAAACAGAACAATCTCTCTCTCTCTTCCCCTTTTTCTCCCTTTTTCTTGACCTTGAGGTTAAACACATTAGCAGGGTGGGGATTGGTTACCAACTCAATCAGTCAACCATGTAGGTATGACACTACAAACAACTCTAACAATAACCATTTGCAATTCTCTACTACCCAATGTGTTAGGGAAACAAACTACAACAACAACATAACCATAAAACAAAGCCCTTTTACGACATTTTAGCTGTTTATCAAGGTTCACAACGGTACGTCTGTTCTATATTTATCTTTAAATTAAATGTTAGTACTAGTTCCCAACAAGTGGCAGTTGAATAACGTAGCTATACAAATGTACGGGCCAACCACTAAACCCTAACTCTCGCGCGCCCCTTTAGCCTTATATTTAGACCAAGTTCAACCTGACCTCCCTCCAGTCTCGTCCTTTCCCAAAGTTGCATCTTTATTGTCCTTCCTCTCAAACGGCAAATATTCCATTACTTCCAAGAATTACATAGTGTAACTAAGCTTTAAACATGGGTTCTTCTTTGTATCCAAGTCATGGTTTTGCTATGGAGGAACATCAAAAGAAGCCGATTCAAGATTTAAACTTGACGGGATTAACCTTTAAGGCTCTTAGCACTGCATCGGTTTCTGAAGAACAGAGCACTGCTGGAGCGAAGAAAGCTAATTGGGGGAATGATTCGATTTTTGGTTCATATGGGTGGTCAGAACATTCATCTTCCTCAGGTTTAAGCAGCCCTTTTGGGTCTGAACTTGGCTCAACAGAAACTGATGAAACTGAAAGCGAGGAGGATGAAGATTTCATTGCTCAGTTGACTCGCCAAATGGCTGATTATATGCTTAAAGACGACGACGAAGAAGAAGAAGATGTTGCTGTGGATAATAATGATTCCGAAGAAAATAGGGTCCCAAACTACACTCCCAATAGTGCTCAGGTATATTTATATATTCTCAAGATTGGAACTTTGTACCTTCTCTTTTGGTGACAATTATTTGTACTGAAATTGGTTTTCTTTTTCAGTCATCAAATCCAACTGGGCTGGCTAGAAACTGGTCCAATTACAATTCCAGCGAAATATGCTATTATAACAAAGAATCGTTAAGCGCATATGTTAAGCCTACCACAGAGTACTCTGCAGATTCAGTGAAGAATTCTAATACTGTACTTTACTCAAGCGATGATTTGAAGAGACCAATTCAAGTAAGAAATTAAAATTAAACTAGTTTTAGGTTGTTAATTGATAAGTCTTTACTATCTAACTGACTTTTGCTTTTCTGGTTTGGTATTTCTTTTGTAGGTGTACCACTTAAAAGACCAACCAACTACACTAAAACAGAGGCCTTCTAAAGGAAAAAGAGTCAAGGGAACAACTACTACTGAGTCAGTTCAGAAACTCAAGACTGAAAAAAACAGAGACAAGAACAATATGCCGAATACTTTTACCAAAAAACAAACACTTGGTGGGCATGGTGATAAGACTCATCTTCTTCATCATCATCATCCAATACAGAGTACTGGAGCGGGTATGAGGGCTATAATTCTCGGAGGATCCAGGTCGATAAACGGGTCCTCTGGAACTGGAGTCTTCTTGCCTCGCAGAATTAACCCAACTGCAAATGAACCAAAAAAGAAATCTGGTGCGTCCACTTCTTACTACAGTAATTTTCTTGAATCAATATCTGAAAACTTTTTGTTGCTTTTCTTTAATTGTTAATTTATTAAAATTGTGATAAAACCTTCCCCACCAAAATGGAGTAAAACGGACCCCATTTTGGGTTCAATCAATAGCGTTGCCTTCAGACTTTGTCCGCCTACAATTTTACTGCATTAAGAAACCTGTCACTGTCAGAAATGAATACTTCAGGATACCCACATAAGTGCTCTTCATTTGCTGGTTAGATTCCAGTATCACCGTTTGGTGGCTCCTTTGTATTGTTGGAGCTATCAATTTTTAAGAATTCTGAAAATGTAGCCAAGATTTTATTCCCTCCTTTCGTCTTATTTCACCTTCGCAAAGATTTTTATAGTATTCGTATATTTTATTCTTATTAGGTTATCTATTAATGCAACTTATTTATAATTACGAAGTGACCATATAGTTTTTTTAAATATATTTAGGGATCGTTTGGTAAGGTGTATAAGAATAATACTGAATATAATATATTAGTAATGCTAGGATTAATAATGCTGAAGTGAGTTATGCTGAACATATTTTTTGTCGACGGTTTGGTTCAATATATTAAAAGTAATATGTAAAAGTACACCAATTATTTTTTATAAAAATAAATATTTGAAAAAAGATTTAAGGAGCAGTTCTGTTTTTATACATGCTTATTCATGTATTAGATTTATGATATTGCTAATGACATGATTTGCTATGTATAGATAATAGTTGTACATAAGTCAAAAACACTACCTAACTAGGGATTAACAATATCAAAGCTAGTACATTTATTATTTTTCATAATACGTCCTACCAAACTTGTACTGAACTTTTATAGTTTGCAAGTAGCTTTAATTTTCAGAAATAAATCAAGTTAAATTCATAGTTTAGCTCGAAAATAATCAAATTAACACTCCTACAAATAGAATAGGTCTGAGAAAAATGGGTAATCTTCTAGGTCAGTGTGCAGAATTGAAATGTGGAATACATAAGTCAATATAGGTGAGGTACTATTGCATTTTGTGACACGTTTCCAAAAGTAATACGTATAACTATACGTTCATATAATTCATATTCAAATGAAACGACATTAATTAGTAAGAAAAATGAATTAGATGAAAACGACTTTAGATGAGATCCAAATAGCGATTCGAATTGATTCATCTGTAAATTACGAGGTTAATTTTCTTATCGAAGGTATCTGGATTTGAATCTGATTATAGTACGTGGGAATCTAATGGATGGTGGGATCCACTTTAGTTGCTAAAGTTGAAGGGATCCACTCAGACAACTGGCTTTTCAGTCATATATACATCTCTCGCCCCCACCACGATTGTCCATATTTGTTTTATTTATTTATTAAAAAATAAATATCAGGATAGAGACATTTTTATAAGTACGTAATCAGATGATAACCCTTTCTATTTTTTTATTTCTTACCAACATAGTGCTCGTAATGTTTATCATAACTCTTTTTTTTCTTTTTTTCTTTTTTGTCATATACAATGATTGAGATAATTCACTATTTAATTTTCCATATATCTTTTGTCATGCACTAACCGCTTGAGTTGAAGTTAAAAGAAAATTAAAACACGACTAATGTTTAAAGAAAGAACTGAAATTATAGACATTGGCATGGTAAAGAAATTTAATTACAGAAAAGATCTTTGTAAAATTTAGTTTCGGTTAAGCTATCAATAAGATGGGGTAGGAGCAGGGGTCCAAATAGTACGAAAATAAATGAATAATTATTTGTCACACCTACCTTGTATTCTTGTGAGAAGATAATAATAATCAGATTAAAAGATTTGTAGAATGTTAGGGGTGTTTAGAATTCTAGTTCTGTTTTGTAAAAAGAAAAGCTTTTCGAAAACAAAACACAACTTTTTTTATATATAGTAGAAACAACAATTTTATCTTGTTTTTTTTTAAATTATTATTTAAAAACAAAAGTCTTCGGTAAACTTCTTTACTAAAGCTATCTCAGAGAAAATGTCGAGGGGGTCTGTATAGGGGTAAGATCTGAGTAAACCCTACCCTCCTAGATTCGAATGGTATCCCAACCCAAACCAAAAAAGAGATGACACCTAATTGTATATTTGATAAGTAAGTTGAAGATAGGAGTAATTGGTAAATACTCCGAACAGACAACAAAAAAACTCTTATTAAGTACGTAGCAGGTAATTAATATATAGTTAGAGTGTGGTATACGAATGATGTAAAATAATATATTTTTTGTTCCAGGTAGGTTTATTGTCTTTTAAGAAATTAGTTAAACAATCCACAAGCTAAGCTTTTTTCATGACTATTTGGAAACAGGAGGTTCAACGGTTCTTATACCAGCAAGAGTTCTACAAGCTCTGCAACAACACTTCAACCACATGGATGTTCTGTCTCAATCAAACACATGTCCTGTCTCCCCTACTCACCTTCCCAAATACGGTAAGCTTATCATTAAATATATATTGCAAATTCCTTAAATTACTATTTAAATTCGAGTTTAACTTATATACAATGACATTGTAAAATTAACCATAACACGGTAAGTCTGATATTATAATATAGAAAATAAAAATGAATAATCTGTGGGAACTCAAAGTAGTGTTGTGCATTAAATGATTGATGGATTCGAGATTTGATAACAAAAAGAGTGGAGGATCTGTTTGATCTTGAATCATTAAATGGTAGCTGCATGTATTCAGGATTTGACGTCAATTACTACAAACTAGTCAACAAAAAGATTGATTTGGATGATTAAATATAATGAATGATGCATCGTAGTTAACAAAAAATCATGATGTGATTTGGTTGCAGATGCAGAGAATGAAACTGAGGGATTTGCTTGGAAAGAAAATGAACATTCAGAGGACCAAACAAGGAGGGATAGTGTAGTAAACGACCAAGAGATGCAACTACCTCAAGAATGGACTTATTGAATAGCAATTACATCATTTAATTGGGAAACAATTAATAAGGACAGACAGAAGTTGAATGAGACGAATATTCTATTCGTCAAATAATATTGGAATCTTTGTGTAGAAAAGAGAAATAAGTAGTGAGATTGAAAGTGATATGGGCTTTCAATTTCACCTAGTATGGATGACGATTAATAGTCTTAGGTTGTACTTGTATCATAGTGATATGGGCTTGTTCATTAGAATATTTGTACTGATGGGAGGGGGGATGTCTTATTTATAATGTCTTGTAATAACAAGAATTGGAGGTGTGATGTATCCAATTCAAGAATGTAAAAAAAGCTAAGTGCAAATAAAATTGTTCTTCCTATATATCGTTGGCATTTAATCTAGTTTTCCTTGCTTTTTTTACGTATATATATATATATAAATTAGAAAAACTGTCGAACATAAAAGGTTAAGTAATTGTATACACTTATAGTGTAAAATTTTTTATATGAATATGTGACGGAAAGAACTTATTAGAATTGATGTATAATATGAATCCATCTAAGTGATAAATTGAGATTGAACATATATTACTTGACTAATAAACCATATATGAAAAAAATACATGTCATTTACGAATACTATTTTTTGTGGTGCACACAGGAAGTTTTTGCCCCTTTTCTCTTCAATTAACAAATGCCAGCTCTTGATATCGACAAATGTGATGAGATCTTTGTGCTATTGTATAGTTAACCTTTGTGATACCATACCTTGATTTCCGAGACCCCTCTGATTGCCTCTTTCTATCACATATTCAGATCTCAAGTTACTACATAAATTAGATGATACAATATGCTACTTACTACTCTTTTCAATTTACATTATTTAACAACTCAAGTAATTCTCAAACACTTTCTAAATCTTATACTAACAAATTATAATATGTAGTATGCTTTTTTTTATATTTGTGGTATCATGTTAGTTTTTGTGCATCTTAACTACTTCTCCGAGCTGTTTTTCCAATATATATAACAAAAGAAATTGATATTCAATTTCGCACAAAAAATTAAATATGTGGACCAGCATACTTGGAATCTGGAACTCTTTTTGAAATGGATAACAAGAAGAGAAATAAAACGAGTGTAATATACGTTTTATGGAATTGGAGTGAGTTTTTGGCCAATATTGTCCCTTATCTTTGAGGGTAGGTCTATTTTGGTCCCTCAAATATAACCTTAAGCATATTTAGTATTCTTAAGTATGTTAAAGTGGAGCACATTTAGCATCACTGACATAATGTGTTAAAAAATTAACGGTGTTACCCTACCCTGATTCATGAAGCATATCTTCTGCTCTGAAGCAAAATGTTTTCTCTGCTTTTATTTGGATAACACAAATTATCACTTTAACTCCTCATTATTAAATTATGACTTTTAAAATTTTGACCTTGAAAATATCCCTTGTATCGCCGTTGTAAAAATAATAGTCAAAAAATATATAAAATTTGTATATTTTGTACATACACACACACTTTGTATGTTATTATACAAAAATTATACAAATTTAAAATATAGTTTTTCTACTACCAAATGTAAATAGTTTCTCGCAGGGGTTAAAAATAATAATACAACCTGATTATTCGTTTGCTTCAATAATATGCCTAGAAGTGTTCATGGCAGCTCTATTTTTTTCAAATTTTAACTTTTCTTTTTAGAAAAATCAACTGAATTTTTGAAATATATATATATATATATACATACAAAAAAATTATACAAAAAAATAAGGGATAATACTGGTCAAAAACTCTGAATTAGAGTTGCTAAAGGACTTGCAGTACGATGCATCCATACTACAGAAGATTTACATTAGAAGAATGAACTGCATTCTTCTATAAAATACATTCAATATTTACAAAATTAGCTTGTCTTTTTCTACTTTTTATCGATCTTCGTGGTCTTTGTCGTTCTGATCTTGATTGATGATAACACACATGTTCCTTTCTCTCCCATCCACTTGGTAGGCTCTCTAGATTTCATGTTGACTCTTCTATTTTTCTTGTATATCTATATAGACCTTAAATCTATATTCATTTTAACAAATTAAATTTGATAAGCTCGATCAATAGAGTAAGTATATATAGTCCAGTCTTATAAAACTATTATAATTTTCAATTTAAAGTGCTATAAACAAGGGTCGCTCTAAATAACGACCCTATTCGAGTAATAAATACTTAATTGGAGCTTATCTCTAATTATTTAAATGATGTGCCTAAGAGCTTTTGCATCGACTCTTCTCCCCCCCCCC